>SNQJ01S0016425.1:51889-75219 GCA_010110895.2 Picea sitchensis | reverse complement strand
CTATTGCCAAACCAACCACTAAGAAATAGGGCCTGTACACCCCTCTTCCTACTCCTGACAGACCATGGGAATTCATCTCAATGGAATACATGTCGGGCCTCCCATCCACCAAGCGGGGAAATGACTGTGTTTTTGTGGTTGTCGATCTCTTTTCTAAGATGACGATTCTGGTTGCTTGCAAGAAGAGCATCACAACAGAAGCCACTGCCAAGCTCTTCTTTGAATGAGTCTAGGTACATTTTGGAATCCCACAAACCATTGTCTTGGATCGGGACAGTCGATTTCTCAACACATTCTAGTCGAGCCTCTGGTCACTGCTGGACACCAAGCTCACCAAATCCATGGCCTTCCACCCCCAGACAGATGGCCAAATCGAGGTCATAAATCGAATGATCGTGCATATCCTGCGCATGTATAATTCCAAGCACCCTCATACATGGGATGAAAGTCTTCCCTATGTCCAACATAGCTGCAACTGAGCCCTGTATAGCTCAAACGACCATATCCCCTTTCAGGTGGGGTTGGGATTCCAACCATTGGGTCCCATAGATGTTGCACTTCCCCTTGCGGTCACCTCGACCAACTCCTCTCCTGCTCCAACTGAGGTTGACAAAGACACCCGGTTCATTGAGAGGATCCAACACATCCGCCAACAGGTTTAGGATATCCTACAGAAGTCCAATGAAAAGTACAAGCAACGCCATGATCAACATCGGGTTCCACATAAGTTTCAGGTGGGCGACAAAGTTTGGTTGCACTTGCAGAAAGAACACCTTACAGGACCCCACCAGAAGCTTCACCCACTCCATTATGGGCTGTACACCATCACCAAGGCCATGGGGGATAATTCTTTTGCGCTCAACATTCCTCCTTTCCTTGACCTGCACCCAGTGTTCAACGTGGACCTCCTTCAGACTTATTTCCCACCATTACTGGACACCTTAGACGTAGCAGAACAACTGACACCAACATAGCTCAACCCCGACTGGATACAACATGCATCCATTGATTAGATTGTGGACACACATATCAAGGGAACTCAACAACAAAGGATCCAACTTTATTGAGTTGTCAAAGCAGGGCAGCTCCTGCACCAAGGCAAGTGGCTCACCCGCTGCCAAATTTAGCAGAAATTTCCTCATTTGATGGGGGAACTCAATGCAATGGAGACCATTTCTTCCTAAGGATGGAGGATTGATCTAGGTGGATATTGGTGGCCACCCACCTTTTCTAGCTGGCTCAAAACAACTTTCTAGCAATTTTAATAATTTACTATTTTTAGCAGTTTTTCGGGTCCTAAACTTCCAGAGCCGTTTTGTGGTCCTAAACGACGTTTTTTGGGGTATGTTGCGGTTACAAAATTTCATCATGGAATTTTGTGCAAATATTGTATTCCTCGGATAGATCTTTCCAATGGGCTATCATACGCCTAAAACAGATATCGTATGCAAAAGTTACGACCCCGAGAAGTTGATGCACTAACTTACCCAAACGGGGCCCACATGACTTTTGGCGCTTCATCTCCTAGGGTTAGGTTTTTGGATGTTTAGGGTTTTTGAAACTCCTGTTTATTGTAAAAAGGCCTTGAGAGCCTTGTTGTAATCATCTTCTTGCAAATGTGTGCGGCCGTCACATCTCTTCTCAGAGATAAGCCACCACCATTCCAACAAGCTTGTTTTCCGCTGCATTTTACAGTTTCAGCTTATTTCCTTATTGAATAGAAAAACAGTTTTATTGTATCTCTGTTATTTTGTGTTAAGCTTCTAGTAATAATCTGTAGTCATTTCGTTATGCTCATAAAATACGGATCATCACCAGATTTGGGTGTCCAATAATTTTGATGGGTGACCAAGGTACTCACTTTATCAATAGTACTATTAGGGCCATGAATGAGGAGTGTGAAGTCTATCACCAGAAGAGTACACCATACCATCCTTAAGAAAATGGAACAATAGAAGCTTTCAATAAGATTTTGGAAAATTCTCTAACAAAGATCTGCAATGTCAACATGGATGATTGGGACTTGAAAATAATAACAATACTATGGGAATACAGGACCACATGTAAGAACTTGACATGACATACAACATTCATATTGGTGTATGAGAAAGAAGTAGTGGTGCCATTAGAATTTCTGGTACCCAGTCTACACGTAACAACAATTACCAACATGACAAAAAGAGGAACAATGAAGGAAATGTTAAATCAACTAATGGAGATGGAAGAGGATAGGATTCTGGTAGGATTTCACCAAGAAGTATAGAAAGAAAAATACAAATCCTGCATCAAAGACATATAAAGAGGAAGAGGTTCAAGGAAGGAGACCAAGTCTTTCTCTATGATAGTACATTTCTTCAAAATCCTGGCAAATTTAGAATGCACTGGTGTTATGAGGAAAATCACTCTATGGCATGGGGTAAACCACAACATACGAAAATGACTGCATAAATCAACTCTAATATCGAGTATTCTATATAAAAAAATATGCTAACAAGACAAGATAAAGAGCCTACCTCGTCCATACATTCGATAAAGTCCACCGTTGAGCACATGAATCAAAGCAATACACCTGCAGCTTTTCCTCAACAACCAAGATACACAAGCATATGGTGATGATATATAAATTTAGCACATATAATATCATAATCCATCAATATTCATAACAAATATTCCCATGGAATAACAATTCAAATATTTGCAAGAAAATAGTATTTCTATTAAAATGTAATCAATAAAAGTGTATAAATAACAAACTTCTGTGTTAGCACATTCAAAAATGAGAAACTAAGTCCCTTCTTGCTAGGCCTCCACCACTTCAATCCTCCACCAAAGGTAAGCTCATATAAGAGAGACAATCAGGTTCTCCATCAAACATGGAAGAGCTTGGGGGCTGAACAATGTGTTCAGACTTAAAAGGACAAAGGGATGCTAACTCAATATGAAGTGAATAATTTCTCGAGAGTAACTTTGCTCTCAAAGTTGAATTCTTCTCCTCTTCTACACAACTTGAATATGGCCCATTTATAGCCTTCAAATGGAACTAAAGGGCTCAGTCGGAGCGTTTCCAGTGTATGGAAGGTCAAGGATCATGGATCCCATGACGTGACATGGAAACCCAACACCATTTTTTAAGTTTGGGCACAAAACCCAATGTACACGGGCTGTAATGGTGCAACCTGTGTATACACATGCTGTATAGATATTAGGGCACGTATATGTGTAAAACACATTTTTTAGCTCTGGGAACTCCAAAAGGGGACTTCAAGTCTGCATAGGGAAATGGAAAAGGCCTTCTGAGAAAGTTGCATGGGGTGAGAAAAATCTTGCTACAACAAATGCCCCCTAATGTGTGAGGTCAGAGGACTATCTGCAATGGATGAAATACATTATAATTCTGAGAAGTGGAGTAATAGAGACCCAACTGGAAGAACTAGTTACTCATAATAATATTACAATCCATAGTGACTTTGTGCACATGGATGCCAATTTGAATTACACTGCAGATCCATGTTAAAATATACCAAACAACTGTTCATGGCCATGAATAGGAAATAAAAAAGTAGATACATGCCAAAGGCTATCATAGTCATGAACAAGGCCCAGTGAAAACCAGTCTCAAAATTAATCTGAATATATCTATATACAATGGAGTACAATTTGATCTCCCATGATCACTGAAGTCATATAGGTACTGGTCTAATGAATGATAGAAACAACTCCGGAAAGTTGCGACTATGAATTGATGTCTTCAAGTATTCTACATGATCCGCCAAAGGTGAAAGTCTACATCATGTGAATAAAGGAGTTGAGGTCGAACACAATGAGACTTTGTTTGATTACCAATCATTAATGTATACCGTTAAAAAATGCAAGACAACCTACCAATAATGAAAGTAGGTATCAAGGCAACGAGTACATTCTTACAAGTGTGAATAAATATGTTGAGGTCAAACAATAGAATAATCCATAGATCAAGAGACATTGATGTATTCCCAACTGTCGATGGCGAGAGAACCTGCCACTGATTACTGCAAGCCTCTAGGTCCTCATAGGAATCTAGGCCTTGTTTCTAGAATAGATGGGCCGAAGTTGATGGAAGGAGACCCACTGAAAGGAGAGAATTAAGGCATCTCTCATCAGTCAACACAAGGTACAAAGAAGTAGCTTGATAATTTGGAGGAACTCATATGAAGAACATGTTCATGAACCAATGATCCTATGCATCTTTTGCATGCACCAGATGCAAGAAGTGCACGAAAAATACCCTCTGAATAAAAACCAATAAGGAAAATTGTCGACAAAGGCGAGGAAATAACCAATAAGGATAATGGCATCGAAGACTCTGCACGAATCCCAATGTGTGAATAGATTTCTTGTCGTCGAACACAAGGGAAACCCATCAATTAGTGACGAATGAGGAGATGTTGACTGCTGCGTTCAAGGTTACCTACCCATAAGGAAAGTAGGACCAGGGTGCATGGTAGGACTACAAATTCATGTAATTATGAGACACATTGAGGGTATGGTGGACGTGCAAAGTCAAGAGTTCTAGGAAATGGATGACACAGGCCGATAAGCATCCTTTGAACAAGAGCATGAGACATATGGATGACTCTATCAACATAGAATTAATGATGAAACTTTGGGATGTAGGAGACACCAATCAAACTCTCCATAGGGACTGGAAGAGTAAATAGTCAGGGGAGTAAACTCTAAGTAATGAGCTCAACTTCCTAAGGTCATGCTAAACCCAAAATTTTGATGACAAGTGGACTCAAAAGTTTGTGCTCTGTTCAAAATCGACACAACTGCTGCCAACATGAGATAATATTATTTTCCTGCCCGTATTTTTTGTTTTTTCATAGTCAAATGAATGTTATGATACTGAGGAGGAAACAAGTGTCATGAGTAAGCAACTAGTTCCAACAATGGAACATACCTATGCTCAATGCAAGGAGGTGCATACAGGATATGGACACTCAAGGGAAATTTTCCTCTTGGGGTATAAGGTGTCAAGCTACAAAGGATATAAACAAGACTCTACTTGGCTGATGATGCAAACTACTGAGGTGATAGGCTTAAAATGTGAAAGTGAGAACCAACAATAGGCTTAATACTACAAGCAAGAGAATGAGATGCAGTTACAACTTAACTCCAAATAATGTCCTTTTTCGTAAATTTAGTCTACTTGGTTTGAAAAAGGGTTAAACTTACACCAAATAGACGTGCTTTTAAATCCAATTTATGAGTGTGAAAGAGACAAGTTCACTCAGAAATATTTTCATTTTTTGAGAGAGTCGGAAAAGAGCTTAAACCAGACTCATTGGGAATCCCATAGGTATAGGTAAGCATGCTTATGAGTAAGAAATGAGGTTTGAACACAAACTCATATATTAGATATAAGGGACTCCTGGTCCTACAAAAAAAATCTTTGTATGGGAACCAAATGGCATAGAGGTTCTAACTAGGGCACCCATGTTTGGTAAGTCTCTACCATTCAACAACGACACTTCTGTTGGCACAGGGGCAGACCCAGGGTTCGATGCTACAACAATGCACCAACAAAACCCTAACTATCGGCCCTTTTGGCAACACCTGCGAAGCAAATGAAGTCTCACTCGAGGTAGAGGCATGGGTGGTTACATGACTCCAGTGTCTGCAACCTTAGCTGGGACACAAATCTGTGACTGTAACACCTTAACAGAACACTTAGCAGTTATAGTTCATCAATACCCATTTCAGTTTACAACACAGTTAAACCCTAATAGTAAATATGTGCAACATTCCCATATATTCAATAGAGTCAAACACTAATAATACTAACGTAGATCAGATCTAGCATTCACTCACATTATTCAGCACTAAGATACCATATTAGATTCATTCATCATCTAACAACGCACTAAGCATTTAATCATATAAACAAGAGAGAAACCATAAATCACAAAGCATTCACAACACAGGATATACGTGGTTCACCCCCACCCTGGGGCTACGTCCACCAACTCTTCATCTTCTTTATTAGCTTCTTTCAATCTTCTTACATGAATAGAGCCTCAAGATCAACTTTGTAGAGGACATGATATCTGCACACTCTTTGCTAGATCCTCCTTCCCCAAGCTAGGTTACAACACAAAGCCTACATACAATCTCTTACGGCCACTATGGTTCTTGTGGTCTCCTAAGTTGAAGTCACTGAACTTCAACATTGAGATCTTGTCCTGATAATCTCGAACTGCGCGTATCCCCTTCAGGAGGTATGCAGTAACCATGGTGTACTCAAAATATCTCGGCACACTATCACGACTCACCATGCTGGCCAGAGGCAGGATGTAGTCAGGTAATATGGTTGGGATTAGCTTCCAATTTGCTAGGTCATCTTTGTGCTTGGTTCTCTTTTCCGCTGTTGGTCGGGATGGTCTGGATCCGTGAGCAGTCGATGGAGAGGCTTGCACTTCTCTTGTCGATGATGCTTGTATACCCATAGACATTACTCTTTCAGACATTATTCTTTCAGTCATGAGGTCGATGAGTACCTCCTTCACAGACTCTTCAACTGCGCTAAGTTCTTCGGACATACATGCTTGTGGTTGAATATCTCGGGTTTGAAGAATAACTACTCAATGCAACGGGATGGATGGTGATAGCGCCAAGATCACTGTGAAAAATGAACTAATCTGCGGGCTCAGATAATCACGGTTGAAAAAAGTGTTCTTGGTGTAAGTTTCAATGGAATAAGTAGATAACTAGGCAACAGGTCTCTCCAACGGGAGAGAAGCCTTCATTAATTCAGTTCGGTCCGTTACGACGCGGTCCCAGCAGTCTGATGGCAGGCTTTCTGACCATAAATTTCATTCTACCCATTCGGGGTGTCGGTCTAACGGTTATACTATTCCCAACGGCTATATTGCTTCGCCATGGCGAAGTGCCATGTGACGCTGTTCTAATATCCATACAAAGTTCTAGTTTTGCAAATTTTCCTTCTGCGGAGTTCCCTCTGGAACCTTCTGTAACTTTTCAATCTTTGATCTCTTCTTGCTTAGTTTTCTAGCCTGCTTTCCAGTGAGCTTTGTCTCAGTATTCCTCTTTCCATTCTGATTCTTATCTCCTCTTGGCATAGTAACTTCACACTGTTGAGATTCGTTCCTAGGATTAAAGGGCAATACTTCTTCTCTATCTGGGGTAGGTGCTTCAGTCTTCTGTGAGTCTTCTTTTGTTCTTCCAATTTCGACATCCAAGTCTCTGGTTTTAAATAGCTTCGATCTATTCTCCCGTTCTACAATTAAGTGTGCAATCCTCCTAGTCATGAAATCTTTCAACTCTTGCTTCTTCTGCTCTAAGACTTCTTCTTCTTTCCTTTTGGCTTGGTCCCTTTCAATCCAAGGTTTTCCTAGTAATATAGCCAATGGGGCTCTATTCTCAATAAATTTAACAGCTTCAAATTCTTCCTCTATCGAAGTTCCATGGGCCCTCATAGATATTTGGGTGAGAATTCCATGCAGGGTTATCAACTTCCCTCTAAATAATCCTATTCCCCCTAATGAAGGAATCATCATAGGATTTCCTAAAATTTCCCAAGTTCTTTTTGTCATAATATTCACCCGTGTTTCTTCATCCAGAACATAGTCAATGTCAAAGTCTCCTATTCTTGCTTCTATGCACTCTTTTTCTTTGAAGATCTCTGATAAGTTGATATTTCGGTGGTCATTCAGGGTTTCTTTCATTTGCAGCAATACAGTCTTTGATTCTTTCGGGGTTTCTGTCATGGTCTTGGTTGCTTGACCTTTCTCATGGTATTCTTGTCTCATATTCATTTTTTCAAGCTTTGCTATCATTCTAGGGAAATCTAAAACTTCATGGTCCATAGCTTTACAACAAAGACAACTAGATCTTCTACCAGGACATTCCTTAGCTAGATGTCCTGATCTTCTGCAATTGTAACAAAGGGTTAATCCTCATTTTCTTTTAAATGATCCCCAACCTTTCTTATACTTCGCACTAGGATCATAGTAGCTAACCTACAAAAAAGTCTTTCTAGGATCCTGCATCCATTGGTTAGTCCAAACATTCTTTCTATGCATAGGTATAACATATCTTTCACTATTCTTATTAGATCTACTTATATCAAATCTTCCTTCTTCCATCTGTGCCCTACTTTTCAAGCTAGGACAAAATTTAGCAAACATACCTAGATCCATACTTTTGAAACAAAAATTTCTACTTATCTTACCTTTAACAAAGCACAAATCCTTCAGATCTTACCTATTCTCTTCAGATAAGACTTATTTTCTTAGCACAGAGCTTCACAAATTAAGTAGAATATTGCGCACTAGGGTGATAGATATATGCACAGTTTTTTCACAGTTTCAGGTCAGATCTTCGCACAAAGCTCCTCTTTCCTTAGTTCCCAACAATCACAGTTTTGGTCCCGGCAATGGAACCATTTGTTGGCACAGGGGCAGACCTAGGCTTCAACGCTACAACAACACACCAACAAAACCCTAGCTACCAGCCCTTTCGGCAACACTTGCGAAGCAGATGAAGTCTCACCCGAGGTAGAGGCATGGGTGGTTGCAGGACTCCAGTGTCTACAACCTTAGCTGGGACACAGATCTGTGACTGTAACACCTTAACAAAACACTTAACAATTATAGTTCATTAATACCCAGTTTTGTTTACAACGTAGTTAAACCCTAATAGTAAATTTGTGCAACATTCCCATAGATTCAATAGAGTGAAGCACTAAGCATACTAATGTATATCAGATCTATAATTCACTCACATTATTCAACACTAAGCTACCATATTAGATCCATTCATCATATAACATCGCACTAAGCACTTAATCATATAAACAAGAGAGCAACCATAAAGCACAAAGCATTCACAACACATGATATACATGGTTCACCCCCACCCTGGGGCTATGTCCACCAACTCTTCATCTTATTTATTAGCTTCTTTTAATCTTCTTACATGCACAGAGACTTAAGATCAACTTCACAGAGGACAGGAGATCTGTGCACTTTTCGCTAGATCCTCCTTCCCCAAGCTAGGTTACAATACAAAGCCTACATACAATCTCTTACAGTCACTTGCACTTAGCTCTGCAAGTCTCACACAGTATGCACGAAGCACTTACAACTATTACTTACACTTAGCACAACTTACAACTCTTCGATCACATAGATCGAATTACTTCCTACATCGCCTAGATTTATATTTATACATTACAAAATCGGGCCTAAACATGGGTAAACCCATGGACCGACATTCCCATACCCGTTACATAAGCCCAAAACCCAAAAAGCCCTAAAAAGGGGCCGAGATCTTGCGATCTCCGCTTCGTCTTGTGCTTCGCCTTTGACATCTTGTCAATGTCCCAAACCTAGGTCAAACATGACCAAGAATCCTCAAAACTTGGTCAAGGGCCAACAAATTCTAGTAGAAAAAAGAAGGTTTCGTGTCACTAATAAATGGGTTTGTACCTAAGGCATACAAATTTCAATTATAGGATAATGGAAGATGCAAGAATGGAGTGATGGCCTATCCTATATGATGGTCAATGAAAATACCTGCCAAAGTCACAGACGTATGACATGACGCTAGAAACCGCAAGAATGCCTAGATAGAACCACCAAAAACAACTCCTTCCACTGCACTATTGGTCCACTAGGCTAAAATATTAGCAAAAACTATGTAAAGTGGGTAAATGTTTTTTTATAAATAGTAAAAAATAACCAATTTACCATTTCATTTGTATTTTTTACCGAAATAGTGCATTTTGGACCAAATTTCCCCTTATCTTCAAGTGGTGATTGTGGGATCTATGAGTGACGGAATTGACAAGATTCCATACCAAGTAAGTCTTCTTGCTCTTCTCTTCATTTATATTGGTTTAAAATTTTAACTTAGGATTCAATTCTTGAGTATTTTAAGGCGTAAATTAGAAACTAGGGTATACGCGGGTTGTAGATCATCGGGCCGCGTATACAAAACCCTATACATGAATGTTATAAAAAAATAATGTGTATATGCAACCCTATACACGACTGTGTAAGCTGCAACTCACGTACAAGTTCGTGAGTTAAATTTTTAAAATGATATTGACTCAAAAAATGATTTTAAACTTGCAGGATGGTGCTATAGTGGAGAGAAAGAGAGCATGAATAGGTTGATGATGCAGTAGAAAGAGATGCAGGGACCCAAATGACATTAAGAAGATGTGGGATATATAAATTTTGGGCTCTCAAAGGAATGAGGGCTCAAGTGAGATTTCTCCAGATGCTGGTGAACTACTGGGATCTAGATACAAAGGCCTTCAACCTTGATGGACAACCATTGAGGATTGAAGTCGAGGACATATACTTTCTGACAAGATTGTCATGTTAGGGTGAGGTGGTGAATCTGAAATTATAGGGAGTTGGAAGTGGCAAGAATATAGAGGACTACATAGCCACTCATTGCATTGCAAGGACGAAGAAGGAAGGGAGCCAAATCCCGATCAAAGCGATCAACAACCTGAGTCTCAAGATCATTGTCCTAGTGTTGACACAGATCACATGGTTGGCCTCATTGCATCAGGCATCAAGGCCACTTATGTTCTACTCAGTGGAGTGCTTGCGACCCATGGTTTACGACTGGTGCACCTCACTACTGGCCAACATGAAGAGCCATCTGACATACTGCAAACATCGTAGAAAGAGGAACTTCGAGTTCAAGTCTATCTTATGTAGTTTTTCTTCAAGCGTGTTCCAGGTTTGGGCCCTAGAGTTGAGATTGTTCCACATGGACCTCATGATCCAACCATGGCACGGTGGACCGAGGTTATGAGGCAGTTACGGGGTGGTAGGGTGCCAACACCCTACAATGACGAGTTTTTCTTCTAGTGGCATTGACAGGTGATAGCTTTGGATGATTACCGATATGCAGAGATCGACTTCAGAGGAGATCCGGACATGTCATTACCACTAGGTTCTGCATACGTAAACATAGGTATGAAATTTGATTTTGAATATTTCATTTTTTTGTATTTTTGTAAAAGAGAAAACAAAAGTATTTTTGGATGATGTAAAGTACTAACTACAACATGTATATTTATGCAAATGTGGGTCCACAACAACCAAATGGACTCCCACAACACCGACGGAGGCACCCGGGGGATGAGCCAGCGGGAGGAGATGCTAAGAGAGTGATTCAAAATGTGTAGTGAAACCTATCTCGTTTGACGTAAAGGACTCCCATGGTTTAGGTAGAGGATCTGCCGAAGTTGATGCAATGGTAGGTGGTAGATGTGCCCCGTTCTTGGGTGTGACTCTTTCGACATCTCACAAACTTCGTACTATGTTATCATGACACACATCTGGCGCCACAGGCGTAGATGTTGTGGTTATTGTATTGATCGACCGTATATGTATTTTGAGGGTGTGAACCCAATTTTGTACTATGACACCATATTTTTTGGAGCAATGAAATATAAAAAATATTGGTCTTCAGCTTTACTTATATTACAATGTGTACATTGGTGAATGTGTTTTATTTTCTTTATTTATGTGGCAATTGCCAATCTAAAACATAATTAGCGTATGCATTAGATACATAATTAGAACTTATAGGTATATGATGATAAGTAATAAAATCAAAATGTCGTTCAAAAATTCATATCCATAGGAATCGTCGGAGTAGAGTAGGGTCTCGCACGGGGTAACCGCTGTTCAACTGACATACTACTAACTGGGAGTCCAGGAAAACTTCTAAAGAATGAATACCATGTGAAACAACATCACGAAAAATCTCTATAATGATGCTATATTCAACCACATTATTCATTGATGGACCTAGACAAGCGCCACCTGAAGACATCAGTTGACCCTCGGGTGAGTAAACAACCTAAGTGACGGAAGACAAATTCCGTGTATGATGACTGGCATCATCTGCGAATCCTAAGTAAACCAACGAATCCGTTAACATCTGGAAAACCAAGCGAAAACTCAATAAACAAGTTGATGACACAAAGGAATATATATATATATATACACTAAAATACATTAGAATAGAAAGAGTTACGCCCAATCTTGGGGCTCAAGCATAATATCTTTTCAAGTAAAGCCCATTCCTGGGCTCAGCCAACATGTTCCCTTCACAATATTCTAATTCGTAGGCTCCTTTTTCTAAGACACATCACACGATATAAGGACTGTGCCACATGGGGTTGAACTTGCCTGCCCCCAGTGGTTCTTTGGCTTAGTCATATAAGAGGACAAAGTCACCCACAACATACTGCTGAGGACAAACAGACTTATCATACTGGAACTTGACACATCATTTATTCACTTCGATAGCTATAAAGGCATCTCAACGCTACTCATCTAGGAACTATAGGCATACGAGGCGTTCTTCGAGTTCGGAAGGGTCAGGTAGGAGCTTAACTGCCAGTCTAACAGAAGGGATTTTGCAGTCAAAGCGATGATCGATTCCTAGCCTCTTTTCATATGACCAGGTGATTTACTGAATTTCTTCAGGTGAACGATCCACACCGATATATGCATTTTCAACCTTACCAGGAATACGAGAGATATCGATCGTGATGGTAGGAGAGATACTCGCCATGTTTCCTTCGGCATAAATGTTGTACGTATCAAATGGAACTATGACGTGACTGACTATATCACTCAAGGTGGATCTAAAATCATCTTGTTCGATCCTAAAAAGCTCTAGGAGAAAGTAAGAGCGATGATGCATATCATTCCATGGCCTATCGGAACCATTCATGGCCTCTAATATCACTTCATCTGAAGGTAAAGTGTTGTTGAGGCAATCATGTGAGCAAGACGATGAAGTGGCCCATATGGGTCGGAGAACAATATCCTCCTCATCCGTCTACAAGGAGACATGATCTAGGTCTATAGTAGAGTCGAGAAAATCTCGATACGCTATATCTACCACCGACAGTGGCATTTCCATTCCAATATGTGACTAACCTTCACAAGACATGGTTGGGGAAGGTAGGGTCCAAGGATCGTTAAAATTTGAAGTACATAAATGAATGAGCCTCAATGAAGAATCATACCTATTGGACATGGCATGGATATGATGAATTGGTGCAATGAAGTCAAAGGTACCCATGACGGAGGAATACATTCCGACACCAATATTCTCAGTTTCCAACTAAGAATTTTCGATCACGGGGATCGACGGCCCAACTGATGAATTAGGGCTAGCTTATGAAAAGGAAAACTGATCGATCGTCATGATTTTCCCATCGTGAGGAAAATGTAAAGTATGAAAGATTGAAGATACGAATGCATTCATAGCATAAGTCTAGTTACGCCCTAGTAGTAATTTATAGTCAAGGGGCACATCAACCACCTAGACATCCACCTCCACTGTCCTCCCACCTAGATGGACCGGAAAGGTAGGAAGAATACCGTGGGGATGAAAATAATGACCATCAAATGCAGTCAACATGGTCAGAGATTGAGAGAGGGTTGGAGATCCAATGGCTTTGCAACAGACTAGGGACACCATGCACGTTGACTGCCTTCATCAATACCAATACGTTTGAAGGTATACTTTGAGTAATCCACATGGATTTGAAAGGCCACATGGAAAGTCAAGCGAGGCTTCACATCCGTGACGTCAAAATTGATAACCTTAGAGCCATAGGGGTTTAGAGCTCCTAACACAAATAAAAAGGAATTCCTCTATGAAGGACACATTTGGAGTACCTCCATAGTCGAGATCGCGCAAGGGGTTTGACCCAGATCCTCAATAATAGAGTAATTATGGGTAGCTCTAGCATTAGGGTTGTGCATAGAGAATTTGAATAGTCCTTTTGGAATACGAGGTAGAGGCTCTAGTTTCTCTATCTGTAAAGGTGTCTCTGGAGGAGGTGGAGACTCTAGACTTGGGACAACTTGTGAAGAACTATAATCACGAGACCTAGTGGCTACATTAATCCACGGCTTGACCATATTAATGCATAGACGATCACCATCTTGAATTGGTGGATTTTGACTCCCACTCGCTGCATTTCTGACATTAGAGGAGATTGAGGCCATGTGCTGATTATGCAGAAAAGGATTAGTCATCACATCGGGCGATAGAGATAAAAGCCTCGAAGCTTCCACAAGTTTGAGGCACAAGTGGGTAAGGTGATCATCAGTACAAAGCTTGCAAGGAAACTTTACCTTTCTCCTTATTTCTTGCCCTCACCAACATTATTGTTTGACTTCTCATTATTAACGTTGTCCTTGGGTTTATTATTATTATTATTCCTCTCACCCTTACAATTGTTACCACGTACTTTCCTTTTATTCCCTCCTAGTTGTTGGTTACCATTTGGCTTAGTCGACGATTGCACATAATGTACATCCACTGACTGAGGGGGAGTGGAGGACACAGACGAATATTTCGCTCCTACAAATAGGTTTAGAGACAACTCTTTAAACTGGATTGTCACCAAGTCTGTAGATTTAAAATTTGTGGAGCCTACAATGCCATCGGCATGAGGCCAAGGCTTTTGTCTAGGGTCATAACTTGACCTCGGTGCATCATGAATAATTTCGTATAACATCCTAGACTGAGCATATATACGATCTAACTGCTTGGATTTAAAATGACTTCTTCCTCAGATGTAACTCCAGATGTAGAAACATCCTTCAAAATATAAGGTTGTAAATACTTAAGGAACCATTCCAACAGTAACTCTGAAGTAATGTAGGCCTTTATCAACCTCTTCCATCTATGCCACTCTTGGATGTGATCCAAGATATGGGTGGCTTTGTCTTGGCGGAAGGCTGACAAAATTTCTATGCCGACATCGCAATGAACCGACGATTGGAAGTGGTTGAGGAATACTAAAACCATTTGATTAAAAGTTCTGTATCCCCCCTCTGGTATCTCTATGTACCATTTCGCTGTGAACCCCGTGAGGGTGCGTTGAAAAAATCTTAAACGAACAGAATTATCATTAAATGAATTAGAAGAGAACTAAAGATGAAAGGTAGTGATGTGATCACCAGGATCCTCACAAGCCTTGCCCTCAAATTTTGGAATATCTGAAGGAATCTTGGTGGGGATGGGGGGCCATGTTGGGTCATGATGCATCATGTCATTAATCAATCTTGACAAATTTGGCAAATTGAGCGTGGCCAAAAAATGGAGACGAGGTTTCAACATCTTTCCCCAAGATACCGAGAAAGATTGTTGCTGGGGAATCACAACCCATACAGGGTTCTGGTATGCACCATGGCCCTTTCCGAGATTGTAAAACTCCCCTCCAAAATGATTCATAAAGGGTTGGTTGGGCACCATTCCAGTAGTAATGTTATGATGAGGATTGTAAATATTTCCCCCAGCCGGAGTAGCTCCAGGTTGGGGGTTTCCCAAAGTGTGAAACTGAACTCCCTTGGTTGTGAATCTGGAGGATAGAGGTGGATTCATCATGCCAAACATTTTGTTCGGAACTAGTGTGGAGGAGGTAGGTGTAAAGGACAAAAACTAAGAAACAACTTGTCCGCCAGGTTGACTACTCCATCCAGGAGCATTGAGACTAGGATTAGACCCAGGGTGAAAAGGAGGTAGGATTCCAACCATAGGATTCATTTGGGGAATATGAACACCGCTAAATGAGAATGGAGTATGCGGAAGCGCCATGCCCCCAAGTCCAATACTAGTATTTGTATTAGACGTTGGGATGGAGGATGGAAATTGCGATGTGAAATTCGACATACCAGAAGAAAAAGGGCTAGAGGCTGTATAGATGGACTGAGTATTGTAGCCTGACGAATGAAAAAGAGGCCCAACAGGGTTTGTGACTATAGGTTGAGTATTAACTATAGGCAAGACATGAGTGATGATGGGAACCTCCATCACTACAACCATGGTGGTTGAAGGCGTCGAAGGAGTACCATTAACTATAGTAGGTATGGGAGTCGAAGGACTCCCAATATCTTTCTGACTCAACTCAGTACTCATACTTGTCTCACTACAAGTCTGTTAGGTGGAGGTGTGTGTACCACATTTGATAACTTTACGCCTTTTATAATGCAAAGACTCAAGATGCGGTGGTAACTTTAACAAGCGGTGAGACCTGCGAGGAAGCTGGTCTGGATCCACGATGACTCAAGACTTGAGATATAAAAACAAATCCTAAGGCCAAGTAACAATAAAAGAGCACACCAAAATAAACAAAAGTCCAATATGCACACAAACAAGATAAAGTGGCTGAAAGGGGCATCCTTCCCTAAAGTAGGTATGCCTCACCCAAGAGGGGCTTGAGACTCCCTGCAAAATATTGGAGGTATCATAATCAATTATAAGGGCCCTCGTGGGATTAAAAAATAGTTGGTGAAATCCCCCTAGAGAGGTAATCCTCTATAAAGGCTGTGTGTTTTCTGACCCTTATCTGACCCAAGGTACCTGCAGAATAACCCCTGCAAGTAACCTATGTGGCTACCTATGTCAAACAACTAAGCCACCACGATATAACCAATGTGCAGACGAACAATCATAAGTCAGGTCCACTGTATGGGTAGGGAAACAAAGCCCGAAATCTTGAAAGCACCACCTATCACAGAGGTAAAGGTACTAGCAATACCCCCATATATGAATAGATCCCTAGAAATATATCTGATGCTAAGAAGTTATTGGAGGGATATCTCCTCAACTAACTTCGTGCGACCTCATGCTTAACTCTGGTGTGAGTGGAGCCTCATGACATGACCAATTATACAATGGATTTCACCACTCCCTTAGTCATACACATATGTTGAGTTTAATATCCTTGGAGAAGTTTACTCACAAAATCTTATTCCAAGGCTCTAAATCTTAAGCTAGTTTGTGCACCTTGAAAAATAAAATCGTTTCTAATCATTTTAAATTTATCAACGTTACTTTTAGTGGCTTTGTTTACTCAAAAGGTGCAGTCATGAAACTGATGATGTTATGAGTCATCAAGTAAAATAAATGAATATGAATGTAATGCAAAGTGATAACTTCAATTCTCAATAAATGATAAGCTTTTCAAAATGCAACTTTCAATTCAATTATGAAATTTCAAATAATATGCAATCTTTCCATACGTGTACTAAGATCAATGATAAGAACCCAAAAGATCAAATCACAACAATGAAAAATGTATATTTTTTGTATTTTCAATATAAAAGAATGAAAATGCAAGGGCTGAACAATAGCTTGATATAAAGACCCTACTATATGAAAACAGAGACAAACCAAGTAGAATATCAATAAGAAAACACCCAACCCAAGATGCAAGGGCAACCAATGAAAAGGATGATGAGCAAGAGAAACCACACAAAAATTCAACCAGAGAAAGGTTTCCTATCACTCTGCAGGCACTTAACAGTCATGACAAAGAACCAAGAAGACTCAAAAACCATCAAAACTTAGCTAACAAACATCATACTCAACAATCAAGAAAAAAAGGATGATGTACACGACTTTTCAGGAGAAAACCATGTATGTACGCTCCCTATGGAATGATATCTCACATATGTACCTGTATGTCAAGGGAAAACCTGCGTATATGTATTAAAACACTTCCAAGTCAAGGATAAGGCTAAGAAAATCAAACTCAAAATGAAAATAGGCTGTCAAGAAATCAGATGAAAATAAACTCAAGATAAATGAGGGAAATCAAAGGAGAAAAACACTCCAAACTCCGAAAAGAAGATTCCTTCCCCAGTATGGTCGCCAATTCTGTTACGAGGAAAATCACTCTATGGCATGGGATAAGCCACAACAAATGAAAATGACTGTAGAAATCAACTCTAATCTCAAGTATGATATATAAACAAATATGCTAACAAGATAAGATAAATATCGTACCTTATCCAGATGTTTGATGAAGTCCACCGTTGAGCACTTGACTCAAAGCAATACACCTACAACTTTTCCTAAACAACCAAGATACACAAGCATATGGTGATGACATATAAAGTTAGCTCATATAATATCATAATCCATCAATATTCATAAAATATATGCCCATGGAATAATAATTCAAATATTTGCGACATTAATTGGACGAGAAAAGAGTATTTCTATTAAAATGTAATCAAACGAAGTGTCTGAATGACAAACTTCTGCGTTGACACATTCAGAACCAAGAAACTAAGTCCCTTCTTGTGGGGCCTCCATCACTTCAATCCTCCACCAAAGGCAAGATCATATAAGAGAGACAAAGAGGTTCTCCATCAAACAGGGAAGAGCTTGAGGGATGAACAATGTGTTCAGACTTAAAAGGACAAAGGGATGTAGACTCAATATGAAGTGAATAATTTCTCGAGAGTAACTTTGCTCTCAAAGTTGAATTCTTCTCCTCTTCTCCACAACTTGGATATGGCCCATTTATAGTCTTCAAATGGAACTGAAGGGCCAAGTCAGAGCGTTTCCAGTATATGGAAGGTCAATGATCATGGATCCCATGACGTGTCATGGAAACCTGACACCATTTTTTAATTTTGGGCACAAAACCCGATGTACGCAGGCTATAATGGTGTAACCTGCAAATACACATGCTGTATAGTTGTTAGGGTGCGTATATGTGGAAAAATACAATTTTTATCTTTGAGAACTGCAAAAGGGGACTTCAAGTATGCATAGGGAAATGGAAAAGGGATTCTAAGCAAGTTGCACGGGGTGAGACAAATATTACTATAAAAATTGGCTAGGGACCTATGAAGTAAATACTACCACATATGGGGGATCTGTACAACTAAAGGATTTGGCAGGAACAAAACTGAAAGGAATGATCAATGGTAGTCGATTGAAACTGTGTAGGGATAGTCGACATCCTAACACTTAAAAGTTACAATGCAGTGAAAAATACATGTATATAGTGTACTATAGTAGAAAGTAGAGCATAAAAAGGATAAAAAGAAATAAGAATGAGAAAACAAAGGAAAAAGAAATACAAAAATAGAAAAGAAAGAAAATACAAAAATACTGGGAAATATCATGCGCAGAGATATTGGACTCAACACGAAAAAAAGAACAAAATGTCCACACACAACATATGGTTGGCAGAAAGAAAAAAACTGTGCACTAAGGAAAAATCATAGCAGAAATGCATGACACACTCAAAAATTTCAGTGCACCAGAAAAGGGGCCAATGGTTGGAAAAGTGAAAAACAACTGTTAGAGAAAAAAGGCACGAATTTGGGCATTTATGAAATTAAATGGAGCATACTCGACAAGATTCAACCCATTAATCGTAGCCAAAGAATATTCTCCAAGAATATTCATGACATTCATGACACCATCTATATAAAAGGGGAAATGCGAGAAAAACAACACTTATTGTGAAATTGCAAACTCACGGATCTAGAGAGCATGCAAATGACAAGAAAAAAGGCGAGTGCACAGAGAGAACCAGTTGAATTTTATTCAGAAAAGAAAACAATACCCACTATGACACCACCAAACATTGGAACACTAAGCCAAACAAAAAGGAAAACCAAAAGCAGCCTTAGGTCACCACACAAAATCACAGAGGCAGAGTAAGAAATGACACAGAGAGAGGGAATTGTATATGTTGAAGCAATTCCCTCCCTGCAGGTCGAACCAGTGAGCACTACACTGGTCGAGGAGGAAGAAGAAGCCCCAACAACGATCGACATGGAAATTGATTCACACAATAGTGCATAGGGCCACAAAATAGTCGACACAGGTAACCTACAACAACCTGCGAGGGCGAAAGTATCCCATAGAACAAATGGTGACACCAACGAACAGACATAGGTAGGGGTAGATTCCATGCAGTAGTAAGAAGGGTTGGTTGAATACATGACTGGGCAGCCATAATCGGGTGCAGATGATAGACAAGCGGAGGATGGGACATCTAGCACGCCAGTAAGAAGAAAGAGCAAACATCCCATGGCACGGTCCCCTCGCAAGAAACCCGACGCTCTAATCATATTTCCATGCATTCCATTGGGGGTGGAGGCCACGCCAACACTATTGGGTTGTGTAGAAAAACTTAGATATGTAGAACATGATATGTCTGACACCAGAAAATTCCCTAAATTTGCGCAGTAGGTGTATATGGAGAGTATAGACACAAAACCCTTTGGATATCCTATGATGCAGCCAAATCAATAGGCGACATTCCTAGCAAACAAAGGGATCCTAAACCTTATGGAGATTCCCCACTTTGGGAGAGGGAGTGTTGTGTTGGTTTTGTCACATGGGTGAGAAAAAACACAACACTTGCATGCTTAGTTAAGCCAACTAAACAAGACAAAAGTTTGTGAGTTGATTAGATAACGAAATACACATGAAACAAAGAAATGCAACTAAAACCAACTAAGAAATAAAAGTTAGAGAAGCTTGAAAGAACTAGAACCATGAAAATAAAAAAATGACAATATATAGCGACCAATGGATCAATATATTGATAGGCTAAACATCGTAGAGAAAGGCAGGGACATATGAGTCCCCTCTTCCTCCTTGGGAGGGATCTTGAGTTCCCTAATAGAGAGCTCTTCTCTTCATGAAATGGCAAGTAACAATGGTGAAGAAATACAATGCCAATTCCCTCAAGAGGTGAGTGGAATGGCCCTTGCAATGGTGCTTGAATGATTCAAAGAGAAAAGAGGATTCTCAAAGAAGCATTCTTGCAGCATAACAATACCTTGAAGTTCTTATTTTTCTAGCATACCCATGGCACATATTTATAGCATCCATTCATGGAAAGATATAATTGGTTCATAGTGTGAACAAGGGGTATTTTAGGGCACTTCCTAGCCCTTGACCAACCTCCAATCTAGATTTCGCTCAGATATGAGTGTCAAATCATGTTGGGGGTCGGACTAGAAGTGGTTGAGAGGCTGACAAGATCCATAAATGCGTCGTTCAGAGAAGTGCATGACTTTTCTTGTAGACAGTTGTGCATATTGCACTCTGAGGGCTGTTTTAGCCTACACATTCTATGCATTGTGCGTGCATTTCCTTTGGTGAATTTGCACACTTTAATTTTTGAACCAAGTATATAGTTTTTTTCCTTTTGGAGGGATTTTGGTGCTGTAGGTGGACTAATTGCTATTGGCACTGATGCCTTTCTTCAACCATTGTGTGCAATGTTGCAGATGATGTTTCAGTGATAACAAATGCCCCTTAATGTGTGAGGTTAGGAACATACGTATAGCCGAAATACATCAATGTTTCTTTTTATGAGAGTGCTATTGTAAGGAAGAGTGAAGAGAGGAACTGCAAGAGAAATCCGCCAGAGGGAGAGGGAAAAATGTGGGACCCAAACCTTTCTCTAGGAAAAAATAAATATGTGTACAAACAAGGCGTGCATTCCCCATGATTGTGTAATGAAACCAAAATGTGGGACTGTAACTGATGATAGATGCTGATGTAGATAAATGCAACGCCCTCAGGGGCGATTGATAATGGAAGATGACAATTCTGAATGGTGAACGGGCTCTGAAGTGAGTCAAGGATGACTGTAAGAATTGTCGATGAATCGTAGGCATTGATGGCCTAACAAATTCAAAGGTCTTCGACTGGTATGAAACAACTGCAATAGTCACATAGTAAGACTCACCGTAACATGGGAGTTTGCTGAAGTCGAATGTTATGGGGGTCAACAAAATCAGAAAGCAATGATGATTCTCTCTTTTCCATCCGAGACTCCTCATTGAAAAGGTAATGAGAGTCAAGATACTACCGCCCTTTTGGAAACTGTGTTGATGTCGACATGAAGGGAGACATGACGCCAAGAAGCTAAGGGATTCTTGAAATCCAATGAGTAATAGATGATATCATGGATTGACGGGTAACATGAACGATGTCAATATGTTGTGGGACTCAAGACTTCCCTTGGTTGAGGTGTTGAGGGATGATTGGAAGCAACCGCAAAACTTGATCTAGTGTCAGGGTGATGACTAGATATGGGGTTAAATTATGCCAAAGGCTAACAAAGTGGGAAAACTCAGAGATCGTGGGTACAAAGACTTGGGATACTCAGGGTTTGTTAATGATGTCAATATCAAAAAAGGGTGGACGTCCCAACCAAGGGTGACATGGGTTGTTTTTCTAGATAAAAGAAGGCCATCAAGGATGACGACGAAAAAACTATGTATATGCTGGAAACAAAGGCTTTATACAATTACCAAAGAAATAAATAATAATTTAAGTTGAGTATACATGCACAGAAATAGGTGCCCCAATGAAAGATGGCCTGGCCTATGTAGAGTGCAAGTTGTGAAATAGAACTGGTGGAGGGTGGGGGCCCCATGGGTGGGTTTTTGCATTAGGTAAATGGATGGAGGACAATATGCAAATGGGAAAAATCATGGTGGATGAGGTGAAGGGATAATGAAACTGCAGAGATGCAGTCAATAGAACCAAGATGATATGACCTTGGAGTCCATTGGGAAGGTTAGCAATATGATGAGAAGAAAGATGGGGTTCATTCTCGAAAATGAAAAATACTATCAGGACTCCCAAACCTAGGAGGGTGAAATTAGAATGAGTGTCAAGTTTCCAAGGGGAACTACTCATGTGGGAGAGAGTGCTACCGGTTGACAATACCCAAATGTAGCAGAGGTAAAGATATTACAGATCCAGATGTAGGGAACGTAAAGGTAAATGTCAGAGGGTGTTATTGGGATATGTAATTATTAACATAGGGAGTAAATACATGCATGTGTTGAACATATACTTGAAGAGGGTGTAAATCTTGCTGAACAAGTACCTGACGTGAACAATATTTGATGATAAAGAATATATGACAACTATTTGATTCAAATTGAAAGTGAGCATGCGTACCTAAACGTGGCTTGAGAAAAATGTTCCTTCGGGGCCAAGTGAAGATGATAACCTGATGAATGTGAATTTGTAGATGGTGGTATCAAGATCTTGTTGGTTGTGGAGCCTGATTATCTTCCTGATTCAGAGGTCCTTGCTTTCAGCCATGTTTATACCCCATGAAGTATTTACACCCCAGAAGTATGTACACTCTTCCACGAGGGGGAGTGCAAAAAATTGCCTTGTAAAAGTATATTGTAATTTCATTGTAAATCTGGACCGTTCATTATAAGGTCGTAGATCTAACGGTAGAGATTATGTTAGGGTTTTTTTTCCCTAGAAGGCAACCCTATTTTATGAGGGAAATGTATCGCAACTATGGTTGATGGTGAATATTGTATTCTGAGAGAGGAGACTGTGAGAGAAAGAAGAGGAAGTTACAGTGGGTTTTGCTGTAGGTTGTATCCCTTCTTTTGCTGGATAATAATAAAGGAAGGACCTGGCAATTTCTCTGGTGGACGTAGCCTACACTGGGAGAACCACGTAAATCT
>SNQJ01S0016425.1:26785-51839 GCA_010110895.2 Picea sitchensis | reverse complement strand
GGATAATAATAAAGGAAGGACCTGGCAATTTCTCTGGTGGACGTAGCCCACACTGGGTGAACCACGTAAATCTGTGTCTCTCTTGTATTGTGTGTCTTCTGTGTTTTGTTTCTACATTTGTTTTATTTTATTTCTCCGCGGTCCTGTTTTTCTAACAGATCTTGTGGTTGAGAATGGATTGGAAAATAGAGGCTCTAGGCTCCTGTAACAGAGTGTGGAAGTTGGGAAAAAGGGGATATTTATGGATGATGGGCCCACAATGCCACCTTATTTGTACCTATTACTATCGCTGAGCTAACGAGATATCTATGAGGAGATTTCGATATTGTAGGAGTGTGAGGCTACCGATCCGGGAGCGACAAGAGACATGTTAGTGGCCCTATCCTTTTGTACCTTGTGAATTTGATAGTTTGTAGGTAGGGGCTGTATGAAGGGCCGTACATGGAGGTTTTAAGGGTAGGGGCCCACAAGTGCGCAAGTAAAGGGGGAATACCCGTGCATATGTGCACGTGTGTAACCTAGTTTCATGCACATTATGTGTGGGTTTTGGCCTGATAGTCGCGTACAGAGGAGTGGGCAGCTATGCTGAGGAAGCCTGCGCATAATGTGAGTCTATCCTTGAGGCAACCGTGCATGAGGGCGCGAGGGTTGGCCATACATGCATGCAAGAAATGCGCGCCTGTCTAACCGACAAATGCACACATATGCATGGCTGTTTGTGAGACAGATGCACATTAGTGTGCAACTGTACTAAGATCAGGGGTGCAGATGTGCACAACTATTTGGGGGAAATCTGCTCACTGTGGGTAGGCTAAGGGGTTGTGATCTTTTGATTTTTTATGATTTTTTGATGGATGATGTGGCTGATCAGATGTTTCTGGGTGGATGCAGGTGATCAATAGACTCTAGCGCACGATGTCGGTCCACTGGCGAGAGAGGGACTAGGATCGGTTACAAGAGGTTGCGAGGGTGCAACCTGGCATGTGTAGACACTTGGCAGCTTGTGGGTTGCTCAATTTCTTTGAATTCCCCCTTATACGGTCACAGAAGTACCTGTTACAATTTCTCATTGGGATGTGGAGCACTGGTATGTAGTGCTTCATTGTGACGGGGGAGTAGTTGACATTCTCTGCGATAGAGGATGTGTATTTTTTGATGGGACTCCCATTCCATGGGATGGCCCTAGCCATTCATCCCAATTTTCCAAGGGAGGATCAAGTGGAGGCCATAGCAGCTCGACACTGTACTAGGTCAAACCCTATGTCGGGGTCGATTATCTGTATTGATACCATTGATGACTTATTCACTGAGTGCATGACGACGATGGTGGTGAGGATCTATGGATCCTTGGGTACTTAGCGGATCACTGGCGATCAGTTGAGGGTGGTGGAGCAGGTCCAAGATGGGGACTTGTTTGCATGGGGTGTGCTGATGCACACCAAGATGATGTCCCAGCCGAACCGGTGTTGGCGTGCTGACTTCAGTGACTTTGCATTTGGGTTCATGTTAGCGGCCTGGTTTTTGGAGAGGGTGCCTCTGTTGCATGAGAGCCACGAATGATTTGGTGGGCAAATGTGTTGGACCACCATGGAGGAGGAGAGGGTGGGCACTATTTTATGGCCACGGTTGCACGAATGTGGTGTCATATGCCATAGGTGATCTTACGATATCCATACGTGGGTATGGAATACTGGTAGGATGCATACATGGTGCTACCTCTGGGGGAGGACTGGGACCAGAGAGGTACGTGTTATATTTGTTTATGTTTTGATTTTGGTAGGTAGCATTTATCATATATGTATATGGATGCTGACACTTTATTGGGTGTTGTTTTTCATATGTTGGACCCTGGGGACGAGAAGCAGAGGTCATCAGGGATCCGACTCGATAGGAGCCGACTCGACAGGAGCCTGCAGAGATGAGGGTTGGACAGAGGCGTCAGTGATATGAAATTGGTGCTGGACCAACCAGAGAGCCATAGGGGGATGCTACAACCAATTTAGAGTATCTGCACAGACGGTTCGAGCGGGTCCTGCATGGTGTGTCTAAGGGCATATGGGCCCACATACAGGATGAGGAGGTCCCGGACTAGTGTGTGGGGGTACCAGTAGAGTGGCAGACATTGATCCAAAGAGAAAAAATGGAGGGGGAAATGATGATTGGTCGATTTCCTTCTGGAGCTAGNTATGGGTTTATGGGCCTAGTTTTGTATAGGGTATTGGATACCCATTTTTTGTACTCATAGGGGTTATGGGACTCATGAGCCTACGAGAAATTGTATATCTATTTTTTGTAAAACATTGTATGACCTTGATGATATATATATGATGGATATATTTTGACCATTCGTGTCATTATGATTTGTGTTTTTATGATGTATGATGTCTATTGTTATGTGTTTTGATAGATGTATGATGCCATGTATATGATGTTGTTTAATGTGATAAATGCTAATATAATACTAGGTTAGCCATGTGATTTGCTACTTGATTAAAGTTTCTTGGAATATGTGTAAATTTGATGGAATCAAAGTTGTGATATAGGAGTCTAACTTGCAGGTATTTGTGGAAGAGGCAAGGATCATGAACATGATGCACGTTGTTGAGCCACAGGACGACAAGCTGGGAATCTAATAGAATGCTAAGGTGATGAATGTGGTGGTGACTGGCCTCGGCGAGGAGACCAATGATGACATCATATTCATATTGGTTATTGGTGGCGGATCCCAAACATGTGCCACTAGAATGGAGTAGGATATGTGAGGGGGTAGAGATGGCCCAAGCAGCTGAAGCGAGATTCTGGGTCCAACGACTGGCACTGTTGGTATAACCGATGTGGTAGGATGATGGATGATGCATATGTCAATAACATAGGTGATAGATTAGACATGAGGAGTGGTGGCGGTAAAGAAGACTAAAAAATCTAAAAATGTGTACAAAGAGAAACCTAAGGTAGGGGGGATACGCTTAGGTGTAAAAATTATTTAAGTACCACCCGTAGATGATTTCTTTGAGAGGGTAGCCTTCTAGGAAAGCCAATATGTAGGCTCCTTTAGTGAGGAAATGTTGGATGATGAAGGGGACATGCCATAATAATTTGAATTTCCCATGGACCAAAGTGCCATGGGCGATATCATAGGATATCATGATATCGCCTTCGCTAAATGAGAGAAGGTTGACATGGTGGTCGAAGCTAGCTTTGGACCATTTTTTTTCTGCCTCATTGTGTTGTAATGAAGAATGATGGTCTTGATCAAGGGACTCTAAGGTCAACGGGCACTGCTCCATTGGAGCAGTGTTAGGTAAGATCTTTATGGCAGTGCATAACGTGGGGATTTCACACTCGATAGGGAGGGTGGCTTCGATCCCATGGATGAGGTAGAACGGTGTAAAACCGATGGTGGTTTTGACTACCGTGCGATAAGCCCATAAAGTGGAAAACAACATATGATGCCGGTTGGTCTTATGTTTTTTGACGATACATTGTAGCATGGTTTTGAGGACTTTGTTGACAACCTCTACCTGTCCGTTGGACTGAGGGTAGTATGGGGAGGAAAACTCATGGGTGAAGCCTAATTTTGAGGAGAGTTATGCAAATATATCGTTCTCAAAATGTTTCCCATGATTAGAAACTAACTATTGTGGGACTCCAAACTGGGTAATGACATGGTTGAAGAAAAAAACGCACTGTTGTTAAATGTGGGCATGGCTTTAGCCCATTTGGTAAAGTAATCCACTGCCACGAGAATGTACTTGTGTCCATTACTAGATGGATGATGGCAAGTCATGAAGTCTATGCCCCATTTACAAAAGGGGTCGACTGTGATGATTGGGTGTAGAAGATATGGTGGAGCTCGTGCTTTGTTTGCATAAAGATGGCATTTGTCACATCGCCTAACAACGTGGATGCAGTCATGAAACAAAGTGGGCTAGAAGTACCCTGCTCAAATGATTTTTTTTGTGGTGGACATACCTAATATGTGACCACCGCAAACGCGCTGTGGCAATCATTCAAGACTCTATTGGCTTCATCAATGGTAAGGAATCGTTGAAGGATGGTATTGACCCCACGTTGATAAAGAATGTCTCTGATGAGGAGGTATCGGGGGGTCTGATGGTGAATGCGTCGACGATCATCTCAAGAGAGATGAGACCCAAAATTCTATGTACAAAGGTAGATGAGGAGGTCACCATACCAAGGGTCATCAGAGGGGATGAAGAAGAGGTGTTCATCGGGGAAATCCTCATTGATGGGGGAAGCTTTAGCGTCTGAAGGAAAAGCCGTAATGAGTTCGGTGAGGACGAGATATTTATTTCTTTTGGGAGTAGAGAATTCTAGATCGTATTCCTGGAGGATAACGATCCATCAGAAAAATTTTCCATTAATCTTACATCAACTAAGAAAGTACTACATGGGGTTGGAATTTTCTACGACCTTGGTAGTTCGAAGAAAAATATAATGTCACAGTTTTTGGACTGGGAGGAAAACTACTAACACCAGTTTCTCATCATGATTATACTTCAAGGGTGGCCCTGAAAGGTTTTTACTAATGTAGTAAATCACATGTTCGTTCCCATCATCCCCTAATTGGATGAGGACTCATGCTACTGAAACAACAGAGGCTGATAAGCAGAGGATGTAATCACGATCATAGTCTGGGGGACTAATCAAAGCGGCATTGGATAGGTCAACTTTTAAATCATAAAAATATGTTTGAGCATGTTTGTCCCATCGAAATGGTATATCATGATGACGCAGTAAGCGGAGAAAACCATGTGCGCGAGTGGCGTAGTCTGGGACAAAATGACGTAAAAAGTTGGCTTTTCCTTGCAAGCTCTGTAGTTGGCGTAAATTCCTAGGTGGTGGAATTTCTGTGATAACTTGGAACTTGAGGGGATCCATAGTGATGTTGTGTTGGGAGACGATGAACTCGAGGAGGCATTCGACAGTGACGCAAAAGATTCACTTGAGGGGGTTCAAGTGGATATTATATTGGTGACATCATTGAAAAACGATGCGTAAGTTGTCTAAATGATGGGTTCGCTTTTGGATTGAGTGATGAGGTCATCCAAATAAGCGAGGATGATGCAAGTAAGATCATGAAAAACATAGGTCATGTCCCATAGAAATGTAGCACCGAGGTTTTTGAGTCCAAAAGGCATGATGCGATAAACAAAGGTACCCCAAGGAGTTGTAAAAGCGGTTTTGTACTGATCTGCTGGGTGGATCTGAATTTGATTGTATCCGAAAAACCCATCCATAAAGGATAGTGCTTCATGGCTGGTGAAATCATCGATGATTTAGTCGATGAAAGGGGTTGGGAAGTTTTCTTTAGGACAAGCGTGGTTGAGATCGCTAAAGTCTGTGTAGACACAAATAGTTCCTTATTTTTTTTTAATAGGTACGGGGTTGGAGACCCACGAAGTATACACAATGGGGTAAATGAAACCAGTAGCATGTAACTTGTCAATTTTGGATTTGATAGTCACAACTTTAGATGGGTGGAGGGGGTGTTTCTTTTTATGAACGGGGCTATATCCGACCAGGTGTTGATTCGATGTTCGATTGTAGAAGCATTGAGGCCAAGCATCTCCGTATATGACCAAGAAAAAATGTCCCGATATTCCTGAAAGAGAGCTTTATAAACAATGATTTCTTTAGGGGAGCATGCAATGCCAATGGTGATTTCTTCTATGATGCCAGGTTTAATGGAAATGTCAATTTTGATGGTGGGTGAGATGTTGGCCATGTTGCATTCTTAAAAAGCATCGGGGGAAGGGATAGGGTTTTTGAACCAGTCAATATGCCCTGAAGGAATAAAAGCCTTGGCTTCGATTGCACACAGGGAGGCTTGGGTAGGCAGGTGAAAGGCCTCTTGTGAAAGGAAAAGTGCCTGATGATGGAGTGCATTCCATGGGAAATTGGGGGTAGTGATTTCCTTGAGGATATTTTGTCGCAGTGGAAAATGAAAGAATACAGGGGATCCTGGGAGGTGGTAGGGGGAACTGTCAATGGGTAAGTGTTATTGTCTTCGAGTGGTGAGGATGCATAAGGGATACCGTGTATGGGGTGTGATGGCTCACTTGACATGAACCAAATATCACAATACTATGGATGGTACCTCGTTTTCTCTGGGACTGATGACGAAATATAATGAATGTCAGTAATGCGAGCCTCAGTAGGGAGTGCTAGAGAGGGCTCAAGCTGAGATGTATGGCGTACTGCGGCTAATGCTAGGTGGAATTGAGGTAGAGATGGAAAACGATGAGTGTAATGGGCATATTCTGAACATATGGCGCATGAAAAATTGGTTCGTATCCCCTTCTTGTGTGTGGTTGAGGACTCCGTAGTAGCAGTGGATGTACTTGGTGGAGTGGCAAGCGATGAGGTTGCTTTGGGGAGCTCGATAATATTGCGTAACTCAGGAAGAGTAGGAAATTTGTTAGTGGGGTGTCCTTATCTTTTGCAAAGTGCGCAAGGAGGTTGAGCTCAGGGAGGAAGTCGATCTAGGGGCTCATTATTCCTTCATTTGCCCCTAGTGGTGGTGGTGTTGCCTCTAGTTGGAGGTGGGGGTGGTGTGGCAGGATCCTGTACTAATATATGCATCGGTAATCCTTCTGTCTGAGGAGGGAGATATAGTGTAGGAACCATAATGGGTGTATGAAGATACCAGACATGGATGGAAAGAACCATGTTTGGAAGGGTGAGAGTAGCAGCTACCTGAAATTCTTGGACTCCAGGTGGGGGATAGAAAAAGGGGATTTGGGTAATGGNAGTGGTGCAGTGGGGTTCCTAGGGAACTCCTGAGGTAATAGTTCTTCGACTGGTGGAATTTTGATGTGGGGAGGGGCCTCTGTGAGAGGAGTATTGTCTCCGATATCTGTTTCATTAGAAGACACTACACACAGTTGTGGTGAAATAGAAGGGTGTAGGAGAGGGACCCATGTCGATGACTGAAAAAGCATCTGAGCTAGTGCAGACAAGAGGGAGGATGTTATCAATTTTGGTGGAATGATTAGGCCCGTAATGTGTAAGTTGGTCAATGGTGATGATTTTCCCTTTATGGGGGAATATCATCGTATGAAACACAGAAGAGGCTACTGCCTTCATATCATACATGTAGCTATGTTCGAACGAGTTATTGTAATCAAGTGGGGTGTTGATAAATTCAATGTCAATTAAGATGGTTTTTCCCCCAAGTTCTACAAGAACATTTTGGAAGATCCCTTTAGGGTCGATGGGAAACTATCGTAAGCTCTCAAGGTGATGGCAAATGGTACTAGCTTAGGTGAGCCGAGTTTTTTCCATACTACTTTGGACACGATGCATGTGGATGCACCTTCATCGATGATGCACTGATGAACTATGATGTTCCAGATCTTAACTGGTATCTGAAAGGCTACCAGGGCAGGGAGGTGTGGTTAGCCGCTATCTAGATCAAAGGTGATGAGTCGAATATCAGTTGGGTCGACTACCCCCAAGGACGAAATAAAGGATTTGCGCTGTGATGGACAGGTTTGGAGGACCTCCAACACAGACATGGCTGTGGGATACTATGCTAAGTCATTGACTAGACTGTAGTTATGGGATGCCCTAGCATGAGGGTTATGCATGTTCCATCGTAAAGGCATACAACGTATACGGGGGTTTGGTTCAGTGTTAGGGAGGGTAATCATTAGAGGTTGTCCTGCTGTAGTTGGAGCTGTTTCTGAGGTGGGTGGGGTAGAGTTAGGAGGCAGTCCATATTGACGATTGCGTGTTTGTAGAAGAATCTCTTCTTCGCTAGTAAGGAGGATATTGTGATCGACCAGATTTCCAGGTTGATTGGGACCTGGGTTTTGATATTGCCCCATTTGTGGTGGGGATGGGATTATCTCCTGTTGGGTATTCATCACACCTTGGTGTGGAATAAGGTTTTTCAAAACAATTGGAGGTGGTGGTTGCAAATAATGTTGTGGGGCCTACTGAGGGGCAGGTGGCGCCGGAGGGTGTTGAGTGTTCATGGATTCTTTCATCCATTTGAAATTGACAATTTGGGGGCAGTTGTGTGTATATGTCCATACTCACTACATAGAGAACACGGTAAGTTAGTTATGAGGTTATTGTTCTTCCCTTGTCATGGTTGATTGTTATTGTTGCCTCCTTGGGGGTTTTGGTTGCCCCTAGTGAGATGATTTTGTTGGGGTTTATTTCCTCTTGGTCCTGGGTTGTTATTGTTTCATTTTTTCCTTTCTTCTTGGAATTATTAGGATGATGGGACAAATTTTATGTATTCAATTGTTCAAAATTCTAAACTTTTTGAATGGGAGAGGGTTGAACAAAGTTAACGTCGAGATGTGGATGTCCTGACGGAGAAGAAACCGACTGGGGAGGACCAAGAAATGGAAAATATGGATTTTTTTGTGGAGATGATCCACATGGCATATAGGAAGTTGATGTACTTCCACTACTTCTAGGGTTGTATGTGGGGGTTGAGGGTGAACTCATACTTGGTTGAGAGACCAGATGCATCATGGGTACCGGTGGGGGTCCCCCCAATGGCTGAGAGGGAACAACATGATATGACTGTTGGTGAGTGGTAGGGGGGTAATAAGACGTCCCTCCATATGGTTGAGGATATTGATGTGCCCCATAAGTGGGTGACATGTGGCTGTAAGGGTTGAGATGGGTCATAAAACCAATCAACCCATCCACAGCGTGGGACATCCCATGTTTGTCCTGGACAAATGGTATGGGTCTGGGTGTATCAAGAAATACTATGTACAAGTAACCTAATTGAGCATAGATGAGGTAAAACTGTTGGGCCTTGATGATGGCTTCTTCTTCTGACCGAGGAAAAGTGGATGCAACATCTTTGGCAATAACAAAGATGAGCGATTTAAGAAACCAATCGAGACATTGTTCTTTGGTGGTTTTTTCTTTATGCAAACTACGTCGTTGACGCCATTCATGGATGTGGTCGGGGATATGGATAGTTGTGGTTTGTTTGAATTTAGAGAGGAGTTCTTAGCCAGTATCATGATGAAATGGTAATTGGAAAAAGGACAAAAAGGCCATGGCCAATGATTTAAAAGTCACATGGGACCTTGATTTTTCATCCACATACCATTTAGCTGATGAGCTAGTGAGAGTTCTTTAAAATAACCTTAAGAGGATGGAATAATCCATGATGATGTTTGAAGAGAACCATAAGTGGAAGGTCATACCATGGTTGGCGAGATCTTCCCCTGAATTCCCTTCAAAATTTGGAATATCTGAAGGTAGATTTGTAGGCATATTGGGCCAAGTGGCATCATGCAAAATGGGATCATTCGTGAGTTTGGTTAAATCAAGAATGTTGAGGGATTCCAAGTATGGCATAGGGAGATTTGGCAGAGTATTAGTTCCAACCATTGTGTGAGTAGGTAGTGGACCTGTCCCTTGAGAGGGAGTTGGTGGGTTTGTACTTCTTCCTTGAGAAGAAGTTTGACCCCCGCTTGCTTGTGAAGGAGAAATAATAGATGGATGACCTTGGGTTTTTGACCCAAGCAAAGTGGAACCAAGGAAATCTGATCCAAAAATAGTAGCACTCACGTGGGTGTGAGATGGTTGAGCCGGTGATTTTGCAATACTAGGGACATCTCCTAAAAAAGGAGGGATATTCTGCAAGCATCTAGAATGACGAGGATTCTGTGGTTCCCCGATGGTTCTGAGTAGAAAAGTGAATGTGTGCAGATGGTGGCAAGAGATAAATAAATGAACAAGATCTTTGTATAGTTTTGACCTTCACAAGATAGTATAACTAACAATTTCATGTAATTAAATGAACATCATACATAAATAAACTGTAAATAAACAAGCATGTGGATAAGTGGATTTTGTCCGCGTGGGGGAACAAATAAAAAAAAATGCTCGTGTCCTAAAAGACTTATCGTCCTTTCTTTAAATTCATCATTGGGCCTTCCAATATCACTCAAGAGTGGGTTCTGAAGCCATCGGAAGAGAAACTAGTGAAGGTTGAAGCAATCAATTATAATGAGGGGTAGAGGGTACATATCCTGAAAGAGTTAGCAATATTTCCCAATAGCCACACAAAATCTGATCAAGGTACGATTGCATTCCACAACCACCACCTGGGTAGATATCCTATTTTTGGCCACTAAGTACCTTGGTCAAAGTGCGACATTTAGATTTTCGGCCTCAGAAATGGGTCATGGGCTGGATTCCCTCACAAGAGTTGGGTGACTCAAGGAGGGATGCACAGAACAACCGAACCTCGGCCTTCAACCCTTTACAGGTATCTCTTGTCCTTATGGTATAAGAACACTTGACTTGGAGGATTTGAAAGGTCGGTATTCTCAACTTCTATTGTTTCAAAATGTGAGAACCTCATAACTAGGGGTTTTTTGGATGCCTACCCTTGAGATCCTACCTAGACTAAAAAATTTCTTTTGGCACCTCTTGTGGAGGAAAATCTAGTGCGTTCTTAGAATTTTTTTAGATGTGGTGGGATGAGAGATTGGGGTCATGGACCAACCTCGTTTGAATTAATTGGTGTGGATAATTTCCAAAGAAGTAGTCGGATATTTCAGAATTCCTTTGAAGAAATCCTACTTCGACCTCCACTATTCCAATATAATTTATGTGTGTGAGGAGGGGCTTTGTGTGCAAGAAAGTGAAAAGTGTGCAAATATTTTTAATAACTTAAGTGTGAGATTGCAACATGTGGACTTCATGGGGTCCTTACAAATCTTCTTACCTAGCTTACTATGTTTCTTTGGTACAACCATGGGGAATATTTAAATCCCTAAAGAACTAGCAATGTGGACATATGGGTCCTTACAAATCCTTTAAACTCCCTATAATGTTGTGTATACTAAGAAATCTTTTGAAACTATCCTATAATTGTAGACATGTGGGCATGTATGGGCCCGTTACTTGATCTTTTAAACTTTCCTAGAGTGTGTCTAAAATAAGAAAGATTAACTATCCTAAGATTGCAAACATGTGGGCATGTATGGGCCCTTACAAAGCTTTAAGATGATTTCCAAAACTAAGAGGAAACCTATGGGGGCTTTGTCCTCTCCTAATGATTTTTTAAGGGAGATGAAATGTCCTTTTAATCACCTTTTCTGATTCCCGATATCACACTAGGGTGCGGGGGAAGAGCATACTTGAGGGTTAAAATTGATTTCTAGTCCCAAATTAATTGATTTTGAAAAAACAATAACTTCAACTCACAATTTTAAATGCCAAATGAGCCATCCATGTGGCAACAAAGAAAAAGAGAAGAATAGTGATTATTTTTACCCCTATGTGCTTATGTTAGCTAACCTTTTTGGTGAGAAAGGACTCTAAGTGAAGTGTAGTTTCTTTACAAAGTGCAGGAAAATAAAAATATGAAGGCTAGGGGCCCTCAAACCATTCATAAAAACCCTTACAATTTGAAAAAAATTGAACTAATGCGCGGGCTATAGTTTTGACGGGCGCGTAGAGGGCGCAGAGTGCACAGAGTAAGGAAGTCTGTCACATGCATAGTGCACAGAGTGCACGTTTGTGGGCCTTGAAATCCATGCACTTACTGTCATGCGCCAAGAAATAAATTTCCAAGTGAAATACTCTTGCCCTGGATCTAAATTTTGACTTTGGGAGGTTGGGTTAGGCCGGTTTTGGTACCTGCATATCAAAACAATAAAAAATAAGTGTTCTCAAGACTTAAATAAGGATGAATTTGATACCGATCCCTAGTATGGTCGCCGATCTGTTGTGTTGGTTTTGTCACATGGGTGAGAAAAAACACAACACTTGCATGCTTATTTAAGTCAGCTAAACAAGACAAAAGTTTGTGAGTTGATTAGATAACCAAATACACATAAAACAAAGAAATGAAACTAAAAACAAATAAGAAATAAAAGTTAGATAAGCTTGAAAGAAATAGAACAATGAAAAGAAAAAAATGACCAATATATAGCTACCAATGGATCAATATATTGATAGGCTAAACACCGTAGAGAAAGGCAGGGACTTATGAGTCCCCTCTTCCTCCTTGGGAGGGCTCTTGAGTTCTATAATAGAGAACTCTTCTCTTCATTCAATGGAAAGTAACAACGGTGAAGAAATACAATGCCAATTCCCTCAAAAGGTGAGTGGAATGGCCCTTGAATGATTTAAAGAGAAAAGAGGATTCTCAAAGAAGAATTCTTGCAACATAACAATACCTTGAAGTTATTATTTTTCTAGCACACCCATGGAACATATTTATAACATCCATTCATGGCAAGATATAATTGGCTCATAGTGTGAACAAAGGGCCTTTTAGGGCACTTCCTATCCCTTGACCAACCTCCAAGATATATTTCACTCAGATATGAGTGTCAAATCGTGTTGGGGGTCGGACTAGAAGTGGTTGAAAGGTTGACAAGATCCATAAATGCACTGTTCATAGAAGTGCACTGATTTTCTCGTAGATAGTCGTGCATCTTGTGCACAATGCACGCTGAGGGTTGTGTTAGCATGCACATTGTGTGCATTTTACGCACGCTTCCTTTGGTGAAATTGCACACTTTGATTTTTGAACCAAGTATATAGTTTTTTTCCTTTTCAATGGATTTTGGTGATGTAGGTGGACTAATTGTTGCTGGCATTGATGTCTTTGTTCAACCATTGTGTGCAATGTTGCAGACAATTTTTCAATGATAACAGGGAGAGAAGTGAATAAATGCATCAAGCAGTTGATGGAAGTCCTCCATGGAGACTTCCTATGGATGGAGGATCCCGTCTCCATCGACGTGGAACTAATTTCATTCATCACATGTCTTTCATCAATGGGAGAAAGTCCCACGCAGTACCTAGATGAAAAAATTAAAGAAAACTCCCATCATCAAAAGGATCAACGATGCATCCACCCATATGGCCACAAAACTCATGGAATGCAAAATTCTAAGAAAATGATGCAAGGAGGAGGTCCCTGCAGGGGATGTCACAGTTGCAGCACAGTGCACAAACGACACCATGCTCAGCCAAGCGCCATACCTTCTGAACCTCTTCCTCGATGACTGTAAGGATGCACATGAATTTTGAACATAGTTCCATGACTCATGGCTAATGATTCTCATAGCATTAATATGGTGGAAGGAGCCTCCATACTGCTACTTTTGTGAAAGAGTAGGTCGTTGCCGTGTAGCGTGGTATACATCAATGGGGAGCACTTCAGACCCTAAGAGAAGAAGTGTCAACACGAGTACCTTTGCATGGTACTTCATTGACATCCAAGAGAGCATAGATAATACATGTAGAATCACTTTGGAGGTTGTTGCACAATGCCAAGGTATAGAAAACTTTAGAGCTACATGCCACAACATGTGGATCCAAGCGCATAGGGATCCAAAGAAGGAATGGTTGAAGCTATGAGACTGCATCAATGTAGAGGAGGTGGAAATGGAAATGCGAGATTGGCAAGATGACTGGAAGATCCCAGTCATTACTAAGGAAATTCCAAAGGGAAAGGAGGTAGAAGCAGGGTCATCTAAGACACATGTATGAGACAACGTTGCGCGTAAAAAGCTGACACAACATGGGAATCCCAATCAGAAACCAACGCAACAGAAGAAGCAGAGTGCTCCAAAGAAGGATGCACAGGCAGGAACGAAGGACACTACCACGATGTAGGAAACACAAGGAAGGGGGGACACATCAACACAATAAAACCCATGGACAACAACTCCACAAGAAACAAGGCCGCCCAAACAACCGATTATACATACAGGGGGCCGCGCAATAAGGTAAAGGCTCATAAGCAGCTACTTGAGTACACAATTACTGAGGATGATGCCAACCTCGCCACATAAAGAGTACAATATCACGCAACTGAGGAATTCGAAGTGGCCCTCACCAACAAGGGAGAATACAAAATGAGTTGGTTGACATAAGGCATGTCCTAGAGAAAATAAAAGTAGCACAAATGCCTGAAAGGGGAAAATAACCCTTGTCCGCAACAACAAAAGTAGAGGCAAGGACCACGCCAGATACCATCCAGACCATCACGCAGGAGAGTCCAAGATTCCAAGTAGCATAAAAGATGCTACATATGGATGAAGCCATATCCCAGACACCACTGAAGGATCTGACACATGTAGAGTTGGTACTGTCAAGGATACCAACCAAGGCACTGTACAAGATTCAAGTCATTGTTGTATAGGAAGTGCAATTGCGTGCAAGGATAGATGCGACAGAGTTTCAAGAGACAAGGAATGACAAGGACGCTATGGAACTGGTATTCGAGTAGGTGAAGCTCAAAACAAAAGAGGAAAAAGATGTGGATAGAATGGAACAATGATTGACAATGGTTTATAATCACATCCCAGACAATGTGCAATAACTGAAGAAGAGCGTAGAGGAGAAGATGAACCTCATTGCACAAACCATTGACCATTACAAGCAAGATATTTAGGATCTCAAAGAAAGGCTCAACCCCATGACTCCTCTCGAGTTCTGAGAAAAAAGAGCACAAGAATCGTCACTCCTAATAGTCGAAATGGAGAAAGAAGCAAGGGCAATAGAAGAACTGTTCAACGAAGCAATGCATATATGGATGATACTAGAAGAAGATGATAAGGTCCAATAGTGGGACTAGGAAGAGGAGACAATAAAGGATGATATACAAGAGCTCAAACAAATGAATAAAACAATGAGCATCACAAAGCGCTTGAAGGGCACTCAAGACANAATTGAAAAACCGCGTAGATAAAGAAGCAAGCAAGAAAAGCAGAACTAGAACCCCTCCAAGAACAAGAAGCTCATATGATTGTGCAGTTGGAGAAGGAGAATACAATCAGAGTACAGACACAAGAAAAGACCACAACATTAAGTAAGGAGGAAATAACAACGCAGATAGTAGAGGCGTTAACGAGCAAATCTGCGTAGACAAGAGAAAAGGGAAAGGAATCGAAGGACCAGTTCCACAACCTGGAAGAGGCTGTTAGGGGAGTGCACACTACCTAGGTGGCTCAGGACGAGCCACATGTTAGTGTTGGGGACCTATTGTGTGCATGCCTATTTTGAGGAAATACCCAATTTTCGAGGGAAAGGCCTAATTTTGGAGAAGAATAACTGGAAGGAAAAGCAACACGTGCGAGGAAAGAAACATGCAAGAGGAGCAACATGCAAGGCGCCTAGGAAGGAAAACCTAACCATGTTAGGGTTAGGGTTTTGGTAGATATTTTAATGGCTAATAAGCTTGTAAAATAGTAAAATAAGAACCTAGGAGGTCCAGGTTAGCATGGTTCAGCTTGGTTCGAATACTAGTTCAGTTCAACTATTGTAGTTCTGATATTTTTGTAAGCTGTCGAGTTGTAGAAGAGCCAAGTAGGCCAGATGTTGAGGGTTATATGATATATCACATGTTGTGGAGCTTGGTGTGATGTAGTCCGCCTCACTGAGTTATTGAACCTTTCCATGATTATATGACGAGAGATGTAGTGCGTGCAACACCATATTTTGTAGAAATCTATATAAAAGAGAATAGACGTCATATCTTTGTGGATGTAGCCCGGGAGGGGGTGAACCATGGTAAAACATGTGTTATCTGTAATTTTTATTGCATGTTTACTTCTGTCAGTGATTAGTTTATGAATGAATGAATGAATGGTTAAGATAGCTATATTAGAATGCATGCATGGCTTAAAAGGTGAATGAATATGAGGAATAATAGAAGGAATAATCAAATTAAGGCATGAAGAAGATCAAATACAATCCCAGATCCCCACTCCTTCCTATAATTAAAGCACCTGAGATTTGCAATCACCCATAGAACTATCTCGGGTGAGACTGCATAGTGCATTCTATGTGTTGTGTTGCCTTCTGTTTTACCAGGAGGGCTGATAGTTTTAGAGGGTTTTGTTGGAAACATGTTCATATATGAACCCGAGTCATCCCAAGAAGTGGAAGAGAGATATAAACCAACACTTCCATTATCTTTTGAGTTTTCTAGAGCACAATAATTGAAGTCATGTAAGAGGGTTGGTGTGAGAGTCACTTCCCATAGTTATTGAGAGCACATGGTCGAGTACAATAATCTTGGGGAAGAGTGCAAGTAAAGCAAGAAAGAGAAAGAAGGATAATTCGTATGGGTAGGAGACTAGAATTATGCATTCATGTTTTTGCATGGATAATTTTTTTTTTACATGGAGTTTTATGGCCAACAATGGAGTTCTAAGTGCTAAAGCTTGAAGGTAGCAGTTGTGGGCATGTTTTGATGCTGTTTGGAGCTGTAAACTCGTGGAGAAATAGGTTACATGATTGGGAGCGACAAGTTGTTCGAAATTTGTCAAGGAAGCACACATTTTGGTTGTTGGGAGAATTTGGGTTGCAACTATAGAGAATTCATGAAGTCCCAACAAGTAGAATTATTGTCCAACCTGTGATGGAATCCCTAGATAGGAGTGGAAAGGCCTGGGGGACTATGAGTAGTGAAGGGGGATTCTATCCCTTGGGTTGTGCAGGTTGAGGGGAAGAGAGCTGGTGGACTGTAATTATCTGTGAGTTTTGATAATTGAGAGGGGTACTTTAGCTAGTCTTAGGGACCATCGTCTCTTGTGGATTCATAGCCCCAACTCACGGGTGGATTTCTATTGCAATATGAAACAAAAATTCTACGGTTGGGAAGAAAGTGTATCCTCTGTAGAAGGTTGCATATCTTTAAGATAAGTGTTCTTAGTTGCTGTGTTAATTATTGTTAAATGATGAAATGATTGCTGTGTAAATTACTCTGAGTTATCTTGGTTAAATGTTGTTTGTTGTGAGTAGAATTGATGCATACAAATCTATATTTTGTGATAGAATGATGCCATCTGTACTTATTTGTTGTTGTGCACATATAGAGTTACTGTATTTATGTTTTTATTTAATATGTACATGTGAATGAGTTGTAATGCCTTGATGTGTTCTATTTCCGTTGTTTAAATTGGTATCAATTTTTTTTTTTAATTTGGTCATTTTAGCAAGTGAGGTGACCCAACTGGGGGATGAGTATGTTACATAGTGGTATTAGAGCTTAAGTTCAACATTGAACCTATATGGGCCAACATATAGTGAAAATTTGGGTAAATTCATAGTTACAGACTTTGCTATGAGCGAATTAGGAAAAACGGTGGAGAACCATAGTGAAAATCCCCAAATTCGTGGGGAAATTGGAGATTTAGTTGCCTTAGAAATGTCTAAGATGTTGTAATGGCATCAAACAACCAGATCATAGAGTCAAATTCGACATGCAAGGTTGAATTTCGCGTTTTAATGGAGGTTGATGGAGCTAGGAGAGTTTAAAGAATCGACTACCAATATCACTTCTGATCTCGTGATCGATGACCTATATTCGTTTTAATAATTTTTTTTTTTTTGAATATTTCAAAGATTGGAAAGGTTGTCAGATCGATGACCGAGATTAAATTTCGGTGATTAGGAAAACAAGAAAATCAATGTTCCAGATTCGTCAACAAATTTGGCCAAAAATTCTAAGTGTCGAAGTTCACCAACAGAACTTGCTGATGCCCAATGATTAGGTTGGATAATTTGATGAAGAAGTTGAGTTTGGCCAAAAGAGGTCTTTGATCACCGATGAGCAATGGTTGGGGATAGAATTTTTTTTGACCAAAGTTTCACGTGCGAAAAATAAATATCTGATAGCTGATGGCCGATGGTTAGGCATTGGAGGAGTTGGGAGAATTTGATATGATCAACGACCGAAATCATTCTTGATGGTAGATCAATTTTACAGATTCGTCCAAGTTTGATTAAAATTTATAAGTGTTGGAGTTGGCTAAATGAATTCACCAAGGGCTGATGGGTCGATGGTTAAGCATCGACCAGATTCTACAAAGTGTTTTCAGTCGCCAACAGAGATCACCGATGGCTGATGGGCCGATGGTTTGGCATCGACCAGATTCGACGAGGTGTTCGGGTCATCAAGAGAAACATATGATGGTCGATGGAGGAAAGAGGGTGATGATGTGTCATGCCACATCAACACCCACATGTCATGCAATGTCAACTATGTTGAAATATGAGGATGACATGTCATTCCACATCATCATCCATGTGTCATGCCACGTTGACAGTTTCCACATAAGCCCAAAAGTGGCCGATGGTCGACGGTCGGGTCGATTGAATTGAGGAAGAATTTTTGGTTAGCCAGCGGGAATCATCGAAGGTCGATGGGTTGATCGTTAGACATCAATTGAATTAGTGAAGAGTTTAAATCACCAAGGAAGATCATCGATGACCAGTTTCGTGTTGTGTTGTGAATCGATCATTAAGGGAATGGGGTGATGACCGACGCTCGGGTCGGCAGGTTGGGGAAAAGTGTTGCTTGTGTGCAAAATAATTAGCCTAGCACTAATCCCTGATGGCCAATAGAGTCAGTGTTAGGGACCTAACCCCTCACGTAGATAGAATAATATATTTCCATGTAATAAAGGCCAATATTAATAAGGCCTAGCAATAAGGAAGAATAAATCAAATGTAAGAATACCTAATAGAAGATTTTGCTTCTAGAAGGATCTTCCTCTAGATGGTTCTTTTGGATAGACATATTTAATATAAATAGGAGTAGAGGGTATGAGAAGTTTTGTCTTGGATATTATTGTAATAGAGATACGCTCTGCTGGAGGTTTCCCCCTTGAAGAGGCAATTGGACATTGCTCTCAGTAATCAAAGTGCTCTTTATGGTGTTATTCTGGTATTATTCTGGTATTGTTCTGGTTATATCATTGTTTCACTACCATTTCTAGCTAATTATTTCTATTCTGCATACTATTTTATATCTGAAATACTATAGTCAGACCTATGGTTATAATTTCTTATGATTTGAGATCGATGACTGAGATTTAAAGGGTTGTTATAAGAAAAAAATAGTCAATTTGACGTGAAATTTTGTGGTTTTTGAAGGTCATTAACTTGCAGGGTGTTTTAAGGCATTAAACAACATTTTTTTCCAATAAAAAACCATGAGAACATAGGGTACTAAGGTACATTACACTATGTCTCTGTGGCTCAAATAAAATAACTCAGAGAGACATATCCAATGAGCTATCATGGTTGCAAAACGAAGTTCATATGAGAAAGTTACAACCAAAAAAGTTAAGAAAAATTTCGTCACTAATTTACTTCCAGGAGGCATAACTCGCTCAAAAGTCCATTTGGGGCACAAGAGCTATTTATGGAAATATTATGATCCATAGAAGCCAACGATGGATCCATATTTGGGTTATGGGTACCTAAATGTGCAAGAACAAAAATAAAGCACATGTAGCATACAAGGTTAAATTAGGAAAAACAATCAAAACTTCTCTAGACCATAACTTTCAGCTCAGAGCTCAGAATTGAGAAAATGAATAGTCATTGGAAAGGTGCTCAGGAGGAGAAGAAATATACCACTGAAAATTTTGAATTGGGTCCTAAATTGTTTCTCAAAAATTAATAAAGTATTTTTGTAGCAATAAGAAAGTGGAAATTATAACATGTGGGTGTTGTAACTTTCTGTTCATAACTCAGAATGAGGCATGAGTACAACCGTTGGAGAGATATTTCAAAGAAGAACGTGTTTAAGGAATACTATTATGAATTGTTTCATTGTATTCGTCATAAATTGATGTGAAGAATAACCTGTAGTATAATTAGTAAATATTTTGCAATATGCTTAATTCTAACAACAATTATTGCATGCACATTCTTGCAAAATTAGATATACATAAAGCATGATTTAGTACCTACATGATAAATAAAGATATGGATGATGCACAAGGGTCTTACAATAATGAAGGTGAAATCAAAGTTCTGCATGTCATCATGGGTAATGACGAGACAAATTTTAATGGAAGAGGGGAGAAGCAGGAGTTTGTAACTATGGGAAGCCTGCATAGAGAAGTGATAATCTATAGATTTGACAATGAAAGGATTATGAAGGCTCAGGAAGAAATGCTGCAAATCTTGAAAATGCTACAGAAGAAAGTCAACAAAGATTCAGGAACAAATCATGAATCAAGTGCAAGGAAAATGGAAGTATCTAGATCTCATGATAGGAGGAATGATCACAGGGGATCTAGAGAGTTAAGAAGTACTAGTAGGCATCAACATCATCATTCTCTAGGGCACTCGAACCAAAGAAAATATGCAGGTTCAAGGTCAGTAAGAAGACCAAGTGTGTCTCCTATTAGACATCAAGGAAGGAGACATGGATCAGATAGGTTGCAATGGGAGCTGAGGAAGATCAAGCCACCATCATTTGATGGAGAGAACAAGAAAGGAGAGGATGCAAAAGCATTATTGCTGGGAATGATGAAATATTTCCAGTTACATGATTACTCATAAAATGTGGAAGCTAGAATTAAAACACACCACCTTCAAGGAAATGCATCTATGTGATGGGACCTATTGAAGCAGGTTAATCACTTCGATGAGAAGATATGTTTTTGGAAGAAATTCAAGAAATACTTTCAGCAACATTAATTGTCAGAGAAATACTATGGCAATAAGATGAAAGAGTTATTTGAGATCAAACTTGGGAACATGATTATGGATGAATATGAAGGAAAATTATTGGAAATTTTAAGGTGTGTGAGCTTCATCAGAAATGAGAAGGTAAAAATTCATATGTTCATGAGTGGACTGCCATTATTCTACAAGGATAAAATTCAGTTTGATGAGCCCAAAAATGTAGAGGAAGCCATAAGGAAGGCCAAGTATTTGTATGAGTAGAATAGAGGAAGGCCAAATTCCAAATTGTCTGGGATGACAAGAAGAAAGACAAGATGGATAAAAGGAAGAAATGATTCAAGCCACGATTCATAAGGAATAATTCTCAAGGACATCAACAAGGGCGACCAACTCAAGGTGATTAGAAAATGACATACTCCTTGGGAAAGAGGCCAAGACAACTGTTGGAGTTATTTCACACACACCTAGGATTTATTTTTTCCTAAGGTTTTTCCTATGTTTATTAGTCATTATTCAGTCTCCTATATTTTAGGAAGAATATTCCTCTAGGGAGAATATTCTCTTCAGTTTGATCAGTTGAGTGGAGTCTAGATGGTACATTGGGATTATCACCATGCAACATTGGTATCATCACTAGCTAATGCACATTGTTCTTGGGATCATCATCATACTAGCACATTACTCATGATTCCTTGATCTCCTCCTCACTTCACTCTGTTTCAGTCAGTTAATTGAAGACTGATAGACTAGTTAACTCATATAGGTGGAAGTTCACTCTCGTAATTTCTTGAGAGACTAGACAAGGTGGCAGTTTACTCCCGTAACTACTAGTGTGTGTCCAAATCACTCTATACCACCACTATGTCACATTGTCTTCTCCTCCAATGCGCATTGGTTGATTTATGCAGAGTATTTCTTATGTAAATTATCAATTATTCATTCGGTTCATGATAATTCTTCCATTTTTTCGCCCCTGCTTCTCTTTTCTTCTATTTTCTCTGCAACAATGTATGTCAATTCCCAGCTAGATATATTCTATGCAGGTTCAACACATTTACATGGTATCAGAGCTGACAAAATTCTAGGTAAAATCCACACCAATTTATTTTTTGCAGGTACCGAAGATTGAAGACAAAGGAAAAATGGAATTCCCAAAAGAATTCATTCTTACACATTACAATTTCTTTGCATGGAAGGAGAAGATGACCATGCATATTAAAATCAGAGGATTGTACATGTTAACCATGAAAATAGAGACATAATCAACATCATCCATATAAAAATCCAAGTATCTAAATCGAATGGATGAAGCATTCAAAACAATTTGCAGTCTCATTTCTCCTGATCTCCTTTTTCACATATCTTTCGGCAAAACCCCCAATGAAGCCTAGACTACCATGGAAGGGATTTTTGGAAAATAGGATGAGATGAAGGGACACATTCTCTAGGTGGAATTGATCACATTGGACCCAAAAGGCTTCGACAATCTCCAATATTTCTTTAGAAAATATAAGGATTTACTGTCACAACTCAAGGCTTGCGAGGTTGATAAATATAAGGATGAGAAACAAATGGTTCTCACCATTCTCTCCAAGATTGGTCCTGAATTCTCAGTGTTTGTATCCACATTCCACTCAGTCAGATTCATCTCTGGAGCCACCTGGAAGATGCCTTCTCTTGAGGAATTTATCGAATCTCTGACACAAGAGTAGACCAAACTCATCAACATGGGAAAAATCAAAGGCCCAAAGGTGCATGCACTTACTTTGCAAGATGAAAGTGGTCATCAATATCAGAAATATAAAGATAAAGACAAAAGGAAAGCTCATGAAAATCCTAAGAAGGAAGGGTACTCAAAACCCTTCAATGATGCCTCCAGATCCAAAGGTGGAAAGGGAAGAAAAGGAGAGAAATGCACATACTTCCATAAAGGATTCCATCTAGAATCTGCATGTATGAAAAAAAAAAAGATCTAATTACCCAAATACTTCAGAAAAACAACCTTGGAGATCACATCCCCAAGGGTTCCAAGAAGAAGAATCCAGAAGATCCAAATCCCAAGAAAGGAAATTCTAGCCATGCCTTGATTGCCATCAACTCCTCTCCCGATGCTTGGATCATAGATTCAATGACATCACACCACATAGCTTCCACAAAAGTAGTCTATTATTCATTGTTTGCATGCAAATATCCTCCCATTCTGATGTGGGACAACTTTCCAGTCGAGGTCACTGACAAAGGAGGGATTGAACTCACCAATGCTTTGAGAATGTGCTGCACGTTCCCAAAATTTTCGTCAATCTTCTCTCTGTGTATCAGATGAAAAATTATGGCACTGAAAATAAAGTCATATTCACACCTGATGCAGTGGATATCTATGAAATGAAAACCAATTCCAGGGTTGCTACTTGTGAGGTAAATCATCAATCTAGGATTTACACATTTTCTGAATTTATTGAACCAGATTCTGCTTTACTGCTTACCAATATTGATGAAAGCATTAGGATATGGCACGGAAGGTTCAAGAATTTAAATTTCAAATATATGCAACAGAATAGCAAGCATGGATTGGTTTATGGTCTACCAAACATCCATTTCTCCAAAGGAATTTGTGAGGGATGTGTTCTTGGAAAACACTCTCAAGAGAAATTTGACAAAGGAAAGACTTAGAGAGATTCCTCTCCTTTAGATCTGATCCAGAATGACCTTATGGGAATTTTTCCGCATACATCAATCAACAAATAAAGGTACGTGCTTATTTTTGTTGATGATTTCTCGTGCTTCACATGGATTTTATTTCTTAGGAAAAAATCAGAGGTCTTTCAACACCTCAAAGATTTCAAAGCCTTGGTTGAGACACAGTCAGGAAAGAAAATCAAAATCCTCCGAATTGATAACTGGGGAGAGTATGTCAACCATGAGATACAAAATATTTTTCATGAGGTAGGGATTCGATTGCAAAACACAGTTCCCTATACTTCGTAGAAAAACAGAGTTGTTGAGCGGAAAAACAGATCTCTAAAAGAGATGGCATGTTGGATGCTACATGCAAAGTCACTTCCACAGATATGATGGGCCAACACTTAATTGTGCAACCTACAACCAAAAAAAATCTCCCCATATATCTATCAATGATAATACCCCCTATGAGGGTTGGAGTGGCCTCAAACTGGAAGTGACCCACTTTCGTATTTTCTGTTCACGTGCATGGGACCAGATTCCCTCTGAATAGAGGAAGGCACTTGATCCATAGAGAACAAAGTGTATTTTTGTTGGATACCCTGACGGTGTGAAAGGATATAGACTTATTGATATTTCCTCGAACTGACTCATCATTGAGCGAAGTGTCCAATTCAAGGAAGGTGTCTCGCATGTACCTCAACAGATGCATGCATACACCTTTCTTATTCCAACTGTAAGAGATTATGATCATGCACATGCTGACTCTTCTTTAGATGAGAGTTATGCTTCATAGGATTCATATGATCTAGATATAGATTCAGTAAAATAAGATGCAGAGTCAGTGCATGCAGATGAAGATGTAGATCTAGAGCCGAGGCCCAAGTGGGCTCAAACTACTCTTCAGGATGTAGGGGATCTTGTTGGGGATCCAACTGATACTAGGAGGGATCAATCTGATTTCGAGGAGCCTCCTCTTTTACTCACTGCCACTGAACCATTTCCACCCATGCATAGTTTCTTGGTTTAGTCTTCATATCCACAATCTTATGGCGAGGCTGTTGGACATACCTTTTGGGAATCCGCCATGCATGAGGAGTACAACTTCCTCCTCGAGAACTAGACTTGGGATCTGGTTCCCCTTCCCTCTGAAAAGAAACTTGTCTGGTGCAGATGGGTCTACATGACCAAGAGTACACTAGATGGACAGATTAGTAGATACATAGCCAAGCTAGTTGCCAAAGGCTTTCAGCAGGTGCATGGGATTGACTATGATGATACCTTCTCTTGAGTAGCGAATATGGATTCCATATGTTTGGCACTTGCCATTACAACAACCAAGGGATGGGAAGTCCATTAGATGGACATGAAGAATGCATTTCTTCACGATGATCTCTATGAGGAGATCTATATGGAGTAGTCCTAGGGATTTATGCAGGATTCATCTTTGGTATGTCGACTGAAGAAATCTATTTATGTCCTCAAGAAGGATCTGAGGGCATGGTATGCGAAGATGGACTCCTACCTGCTGTCACAAAAATTTGTATGTTGTAAATCAAACCTCAATGTTTACATGCTCAGGATGACTGATTCACTTCTACTCTTAGTTTTGTATGTTGATGATTTGCTGATCACTGTTTTAGGATAAATTCGTGAGTGCGGACACAGACCAATCTCCCCAGATCCACCTAGATCTGGAACAAACCGTGACAAAATACTACTCTTTCCCTAGATCTAGCTATTGAACGAACTAAGAGAAATGGATAACGGACATACCTTTTGAACGCTCTCCTTTAATCTCTGTTGTTCCTCACTCTGCTACGATGCTCTTGTGTCGTCCAATCACAACAACACAAACCAATCACAGCAAAAGCATTAATCTATTCAATACCTAGTCTATACATGTGAT
>SNQJ01S0016425.1:0-18296 GCA_010110895.2 Picea sitchensis | reverse complement strand
AAATAACATGGATGTTATTAAGGAGGTGAAATCACAGCTATCCTCCAAATTTGACATGAAGGATCTCGATGTTGCTAACTTCATTCTGGGAATGGAGATTAAAAGAGATCGTGCAAACAAGAAACTCTGGTTGAATCAGAGAAAATATGTTGAGACAATATTGCATAGGTTTAATATGCATGGAAGTAAACTGGTCAAGGTTCCTATTCCTATAGGTGTAAAGTTATCTGCAGATCAGTGTCCCAAGACACAGGAAGAAGAAGAGGACATGTCCCATGTTTCGTATTCTAGTGCAGTTGGTAGTTTGATGTATGCAATGGTTTGTACTAGACCGTACATTGCACATGCCGTGGGAGTTTTGAGCAGGTATATGTCAAAACTAGGGAAGGAACATTGGACAATAGTAAAGAGGGTCTTCAGATATTTGCATGGCACTACCAATTATGGATTGTGCTACCAAGGAAGACCAGGATTGGATAGAGTGGTGGACATACATGACTTCGTTGATGCAGACTGGGATGGAGATCTGGATCACAAAAGATCTACAAGTGGGTATGTGCTTAACCTATTTGGAGGAGAAATCAGTTGGATGAGCAAAAGACAAGCTGTAGTAGCACTCTCAACTACAGAAGATGAATACATGGCAGCCACTCATGCAAGCAAGGAAGCAGTATGGTTACAAATATTGTGTTCAGGTATTGGGTTGGTATGAAAAGCAGTGAGATTAGATTGTGACAGTCAGAGTGCAATCTTCCTGGCAAAGAACCCATCTTATCATTCGAAGACAAAGCATATTGATGTTCAGTATCACTTTGTGAGAGACATGGTTGAGGAAAAGAAGGTGTTGCTAGAAAAAGTTGACACTTTGAAGAATGTTGTAGATTTATTGACAAAGTCTGTGAGCACATAAAATTTATCCTGGTGTAGAGTAACAATGGGCATTGCTACCCTGGATTTTTGACTATATAACCTTGTGGAACCCTGGATGCAAAGAAAAAAAAAAGTGAGAGTATTTTGGGTATATGTTATATTCTTTGCATGTGTGTGTGAGGGCGCGTTAGGTTCGACAACTGCGTCTGGGTGATTTTTTCTATTTTTAGTGGTTCTCTAAATTAATCCTGGATTAAGGGATTAGGGTTTTGGTATCTACAGAATACCTGAAAACATTGTATGTATTGTATGGTGAATGGTGAAATTTGATATAATTAATATAAGAAAGGTTTTCCCCGGTTGAGGGTTTCCGGTATAAATCTCTGTGTACTATGTGAATGAGCCATTGATTAATTTCTTTTTTTCTTAAGAATCTATATGAATTGCTTTACTTCGCAGGTTTAAAACTTACAAGTATTTCATGTGTAAATTATCAATTATTCATTTGGTTAATGAGAATTCTTCCATTATTTCTCTCCTGTTTCTCTTTTCTTTTATTTTCTCTGCAACTGTGTATTTCAATTCCCAGCTAGATCTATTCTATGCAGATTCAACACATTACAACAAAAACCCATAAAGTGTTGGGGATGTGAAAGTGATCACATGTATAAAGGTTATCCTCACCGAGGAGATAAGATGAGGACCATGCATAGTATCAAGCAAGAGGAGACAATAGAGGACACAGACAAAAGCATGCCAAGGATCTATGAAACCTTGTACAATAGGCAAGCAAACTATCAATCCTACATGGTTGAAGTGGAAGGTATGATTGATAATCAACCCATAGCTATTTTGATTGATTTTGGAGCTATTCATAGCTATATAGATCCAAATCTAGTTGAAATATTTAAGTTGAAGAAATGTAAGAATGAAAAGTTTTGGTTAGCTCAACTAGCTACTGGAACCAAGAGAAGAATTAATGAGTTTGTTAAATAATTTCCTATAAACATGAATGGAGTTAACACTAAGGCATATTTGAACATCATACCGCTTGGGTCTTGTTGAGACCTAAGTCTAGACCCCTACCCCTCCTACCTCATTTTCCCTATACCTTCTTGAAAATCATTCCCCTTCTGGTTGGTTGAGTCAATTTCCTTCTCTAAATGAATTGGTTTCTATCGTTTTCTTTCTTGATTGAGTCTTTGCAAATTTTGTTTCTATTTTTATTGAAGGATAATTACATGTCATGATTTGGTTCAAAATACTTTTCATCGTGCTTTCCATTGATTGATATCATAGTAGGTTGACCAATCCTTTTTGTATGCACATGAAACACCCGTGAACAAAACGCAACAATTCAAAGTAGTCATTTTCTGGCCTGGATTGTAAAAACAGATAGGGTAAATTTTCAATGGCAAAGATTCAATAGACCGATCAGATCAATGGTTCTATTACATTCGGGGTTCCATAAATGCACGAGGTTTAATCACAGAGTTACACAAACTTCACTCTGCGACTTTGATGTCGAAACGTCCGAGATCATCTTTGTCGAAAATTCCCGAATGCCGAAACGTCCGAGCTCATATTTGTCAAAAAATCCTGAACACCGAACCGCCGCATCGCTTCACAAGATCAACCATTTGGGAGATATCCATGCTTAAAACTCAAAAACTCTCGAATGCTGAAATGTTGGAGCCATGTAGCATTCATCCGTGGTGACATGTGGCATCCATCAGTCGTCGACACATGGCAGTCATTTCAGGCCATTTGGGTTACATTATCCACTCATTTCTGGTTGACACATATCACTCTCTGTCATGTAGACACGTCAATAAAAATGATGTCATGTTGACATGTCAGATCCAACAGAATATCACTATGGGATATTTCCATCCAGAACAGAGCAATCTCCTGAATATCGGAGCCTCGAAGTTCCAAAATATTTAAATGATAAACACAACTTAATACCAGGTTAATTAGTGATAAGCACTGACTAATCACTTCAAGAGTTTGGCCATCTGGGAGGTATCTAGACTTTTCATTCAATAAATCTTGAACCCCAAAGAGCCGAAGACACGTGGCATCCATTAGTTGAGATGTGTGGCACTCTTCTATCATGACACATGGAAATCTACTATCATGACATGTGGCACTCATTTCAAGCATATTTGTGTCCATCATATGTACTATTTCAAGTGACATGTGTCATTCTTATTTCTGTGACATGTCAATGATATAACATCAGGCCACCACGTCACTCCTAGAGATTTTCCTCCGGGATATTTTGATCCAGATCAAATGTATATTCCCAAAGTGTTAGAGCCCTGAATTACTGGAGCCTCGAAGCCATTTTTTGTAGTATCATGTCGCCACGTCAGATTCAGGAGATCGTCCTCCAGGATATTTTCAAGCACATCATTTAGAATCCCTCGAACCCCTAAGAGTTAGATTCCCAAAGTCCTTAAATGATGAAGGTTAAAGTAATCTTGGGTGAATTAGTGATAAATGTTGGTTTACAACTTCGGGGGTTTTGTCCTCTAGAGGATATGTATACTCAGCACTCCGAAGCCCTTGAACACCAGATTTATGAAGTGGATCACCCACATTTATTGCACATTTTGAAATGTTTAAAAAGGGCTGCCAAACAAGAACTGGGGAAACTACACGTCCATACTACAGAAAGAATATCAGAGACTCCAGAAAATGCCAGATGACTTGCTTCTTTACTCCATGGCATAAGTGTGGGAAAAACACTGCCAACATATTCAGTTAACTCTAGTGGCCTAAAATAATGCGCATGCATGCCAATGCTCAATACAAAACTCAGTCCTGTCACTCCTAGCCATCTTCTGTCAAATCTCAGTTCACTCCAGCATATGCATCGGTCTAGTTTATTGCTAATAACAGTTTCTAGTTGTTCAAAGTTCAACACTATTTCGAATAAGTTAATAAGTGGTCTTTTATGTGTGATGACAACCACTCTTTTTGGTTAAGTCAATATTGAAGTATACATTAATATACTTCAATAGTTTTTTAGTTAAGTTAATAAGTTGTTTTACAACTGGTAGTGTAGAGTTGAGCCTTAGTCCTAGATGTACGAGAGCCTCTACAACTCTCATAAATATGTAGTTTTTGTATGTTTTGTGGGTTCAGTTTCTGGGAGAAGAAGATCAATACAACAACTGTTTGGACCCATTCTGCGCATGGATTAAAGCTCTCTACCTAGTGAAGATACTATTGATGACAATGTGTTTGTTTCCAAATACGTATGTGTTTCTTATCTTGAATACAATTTTGATTTTTGCAAAGTACATTTCTTTTGCTTCATCTACTGTATAACGTTTCTTTATTAATATGCAACCTATGATAACAACTATGCTTTGATGAATATTTATTTTTGTTGCAACCTGTGGGAATGACTATGCTTTTGGTACATGTTTAATGCTTGAAATGACGCTTTAAGAATTAAAATTTTGGCAACAAATTGTTCATTGAATGGTTTTTGATGGTTGTTTTCCTTGTTTCTTATCTTCATTGTCTCAGTTGTCTGTCCTTAGTGTGCCACTAGCCAAGGAGGACCCTCATCCATGTCATTCAACCAACCCAACCATGCTTGTGTCTTGGTAAACCAACCCTTTAGCTGACCAACAAATAAAACATCCAACCATTCCCAACTTGAGGTGGCCTATCTCTTCCCTTTAGAATTTAGGTGCATAATTTAGGACCAACATCTTCTGGCTCCATTTCCGGGGAACGAAGTAACGAAATATATTTCCCTGGGAGAATGACAACAATCAGATCTGTTTTTTGATGGTGAAAAAAAACCAGACACACATAGTGACTACAATCTTTCACTTGATGACTCCACAATCAAAAGACTCCACTGAAGGATGAGCCCAGATGACAGAAAATGAAAAGGTGGAAGGAAAGGAACAAGTACCAAACCAACAACTTTTTCAAGGAGCTCATATTTTTCTTCATCAGTTCATTCCTATCTTTTCCTTTACATGTGAAAATAATTATCTTATGCTTTGTTTATTCAGATCATTATAAGCATACAAATGCATATTCCTCCTTGAGTAAATAATATGTGTCTTCTTCTTGTACTATTGACCTTGATATGATCTCATCATATGACTTTATTGGGAATAACGAGGTCCATATCTTAATTCCTCTTGAAGTTGACCCATCTTTTAAACCTATGAATAACAAAGCTGATTTATCACCTCCTCAAGTCATTACTGATCCATTTTGTGGCCAACTCACTTATGTTAAATACAAGATAAGAGAAGTTTATAAACCTCTGAAACTGCCTTTTTTCCTCCATGACTACCCTCCCAATTTTTTAGATTACCTTCCCAGGGTCAATGGAGAATATCATGTGACAACCGAGCAAGACATGGTTTCCTTTGGATGGTTCATTGATCTTTTACAAATCATTCATGAGGATGTGTTCATGAGAACCTTTTGCCAATATTTATATGGGGATGCTGGATTCTGGTTTAGAAATTTGAAAGTTGATTCTATTAGTTCATGGCATGATTTGTGTAATGTGTTTTTGAGGTATTGGGGTGAGAAGAAATCCGTTGAACAATACCTATTAGATTTCTACGCCTTGATAAGGGAGCAAGATGAAACTGCTATTGTATTCAATAGAAAGTTTCATAATTTTTATCTTAATATGCCCATGGAAATTCAACCTATTGAAGTTGCTTCCATGGTGCAGTATACAATTGCACAACACCCTGATCTGGTTATTTTTCTCAGAGAGAGAAGGTCATTGTCATTGCACCATATGTTCACTGATGCAGAGTAAATTGAGGAAAACATCCAAGCTTGTGGAAGGCTCTTAAATCGAGTTTTAGACAAAGATATGGAACAAGAACAAGTTTGTGAGCAACATGAATCATATTTGGATACAGAGGAATCCAAGGAAGGATATGGGCAGTGGAAATCTGATGTGGGTTTTCATTTGCTTCAACCTACTAATACACCACTTTTAGATTTTTATTCTTCCTTGGATCATGAAGCTTATAAATCAATTTTTTCTATTCTTGAAGATAAGTATATTGATGATTATCGAAAATATGGATTTAGATGTACAAGTGAACCTTTTCTTAGTTATGAGCAGAGGAATGAGTTTGTTAAGGATGACTTTCATGAAGTTTTTGTAGAGAGCGATGATTAATTTGTCAAACAACAATTTGCTTCCCCTCAACATCTGACTGTAAATATTGGATATCAAATCACATTCTTGACTCATGATAACCTTCAGGATTATATGTGTTTAAATTTTGGTCAATAAAATGTGAAGAAGCTACAAGAGCAGTTGAACATGTTTTCTTTCTCATCAAATGATGCCCTCATTACACTTGTTGTTCCTACTCCTGGCATAAATGGAAGTAACCGAGTGCCCTCTGATTTTTGTGACACCTTTGCTTTGAAATCTACTGAAGACATTTCTGTACAAGACAATTATCAATAGTTGCAAGGTAAATTTGTTGCTCAAAGCTTTTATGAAGACCAAGATGCTCATGATAGCAGAACTATAGATGTTGGCATCAATACTCTAGTTGCATTTGTCAATACCTCAAATGATTTTAGTAGTGATGAGATTTCCACTCTAAACTTAAAAGTAGAAATCAACAGCGGAAGCAGATTGCAACATTCTCCCATTCCATTTTTAGGTCTAAAAAATGAGGATGTCAACATTTCTACTGGAGCATATTTTTCACAAGGCAAGTCTGTTCATCTTTAGCAGAAAGAACATGATTTTAAGAATCAATACAGAGGTAACTGTTCGTAATTTTTATGATCCTACAGCTACATACTTAGAGGAATTTATTAGTTTTAATCCTCTATCATGGTTTCTCTCCAAGTGTGGGGTTCATATTCAGAGCGAGTTGTCATTTCATTTTCAAATTTTTGTTTTCACAAAGCAGGTTCAAGAAATATGGTTAGTAAATCAATTCCTTGAACGGTTACTATGGAAATCTGCTTATAACTAAGTATTCAATTTCAATTGGTTAGAGTATGGGTGTGTTGAATAAGCTCGTCATTCGAGCATTTATTTTTCAGTTTGTTTATACAATAGATTATCAATAAGGCTCCATAGCCCAACAAAGGCACTGGGGTGTAACATTATATTAGTTAAGTTTGTGTGTGAATAAAGAATCCATAGCCCAACAAAGGAACTGGGTTGTTAGTGATGCTGGTTTGATCTTCTTTTCAAGGACAAGAGAAATTGGCACCATCTCTAAATATGGCTAGAAGAATGTTAAAGTTCGTAGACAGATAAAAATTTAGCAGAGGTGCTAAAGTAGTAGGGTCCCACCTGAGAGCTGAATGTGACAACAAAGCTTGACATCAAGTCAAATCATCAAAGGAGAGTCATGAAAGTTGGACTAATGAGAGACTCAATTGGTTCCAATAGACTAGGAGGTTTGAATAATATGGCACAGATCAGAGAATAAGTCAAGGAATTGGGGTGCAGTTACAGTGTGGATTCAAAGATATACATGCCCGATATACAGAAAAAAATGTAATTTACAACAAGTGGGAGTGAGGTTATGAAAGGTAAGGAACCTGATCTACTATTCTTAGCACCTCACAGGGAAGTGCTATCCCCAGTTGGAGCCAATGTTGAGACCTAAGTCTGCACCCTTGTCCATCCTGCCTCATTTTCCCTATACCTTCTTGAAAATAATTCCCCTTCTGGTTGGTTGAGTCAATTTCCCTCTCTAAACGACTTGGTTTCTATCATTTTCTTTCTTAATTGAGTCTTTTCACATTTTGTTTGTGTTTTTCTTGAAGGATAATTACATGTCGTGATTTGGTTCAAAATACTTGTCATCATTCTTTCCATCAATTGATATCACAATAGGTTGACCAAGCCTTTTTGTATGCACAGGGAACACCCATGAACAAAACACAACAATTCAGAGCAGTCATTTTCGGGCTTGGATTGTAAAAACAAACAGGGTAAATTTTCAACGGTAAAGATCCAACAGAATGATTAGATCAATTGTTCTTGTACATTCGAGGTTCTAGAAAGGTGAAAGGTTTAATTGCAGAGTTACACAAACTTCACTTCACGACTTCGGCGCTGAAACATCTGAGCTCATCTTTGTCGAAAACTCCTGAATTCTGAAATGTCCGAGCTCATCTTTGTCGAAAACTCTTGAATTCCGAAATGTCCGAGCTCATCTTTGTCGAAAACTCTTGAATTCTGAAATGTCCGAGCTCATATTTGTCAAAAATTCCTGAATTCCGAACCACCGCATCTCTTCGCAAGATAATCCATCTGGGAGATCTCCACACTTAGCACTCAAAAAATCCTGAATTCCAAAACACTGGAGCCACGTAGCGTTCATCCATGTGGCACATGACATCCATTGGTCGCTGACATGTGGCACTCATTTCAAGCCATTTGGATTACGTTATCCACTCATTTCTAGGTGACACGTATCACTCTCTGTCATGCGGACATGTCAGTAATAGTGTCGTCATGTTGACACGTCAGATCCAAAAGAATATCACTCCGGGAGATTTCCATCAAGAACAAGCGTAGTATCCCGAATACTGGAGCCCCAAAGTTCCAAAATAATTAAATGATAACAAAATCTTAATCTCGGGTTAATTAGTGATAAGCATTGGCTAATCACTTCGCGATTTTGGCCCTCCAGGAGGTATCCATACTGTACATTCAAGAACTCTCGAACCCTGAAGAGCCGGAGACACATGGTGTCCATGATTTGAGACATCTGGCACTCTTCTATCATGACGCATGGCACTCTCCTATCATGACATGTGGCACTCATTTCAAGCACATTTGGGTCTGTCACATGTACTATTTCAAGTGACATGTGTCACCCTTATTTCTGTGACATGTCAATGATATGATGTCAGGCCACCATGTCACTCTGGGAAATTGTCCTATGACCCTAGGTTTTCCATACTTTGTGACCCTAGGATTTACAAACTTTATGACCCTAGGGTTTCCATACTTTGTGACCCTAGGTTATTTCTACTACGAGGTTCCTAGGGTTTCCATACTTTGTGACCCTAGGGTTTCTATATTTAGTGACCATAGGTTATTGTTACTATGGGGTTCCTAGGGTTTCCATACTTTGTGAGCCTAGAGTGTAACTTTAGATTAGTTAATTTTGTGTGTGAATAAAGACTCCATATCCCAATGAAGGCACTGGGGTGTTAGTGTTGCTGGTTTGATATTCTTTTCGAGGACATGAGAAATTGACACCATCTCTAAATATGGCTAGAAGAATGTTAAAGTTGGCAGACAAATACAACTTTAGCAGGGGCACTAAAGTAGTAGGGTCCCACCTGAGAGTTAGATGTGACAACAAAGCTTGATGAAAAGTCAAATCATCAAAGGAGAGTCATGAGGACCATGCTTGCACTAATGAGAGACTCGGTTGGTTCCCAAAGCAGGCTGACCAAGCATTTTTGTATGCACAAGGAACACCCGTGAACAAAACACAACAATTCAAAGAAGTCATTTTTGGGCCTAGATTGTAAAAATATATAGGGTAAATTTCCAATGGTAAATATCCAACAGACCAATAAAATCAATGGTTCTCGTACATTAGGGGTTCTATAAAGGCATGAGGTTTAGTTAAAAAGTTACACAAACTTCACTCCACGACTTCAGCGCTGAAACGTCTGAGCTCATCTTTGTCTAAAAATTCCGAATGCCGAAACATCCGAGCTCATCTTTGTCAAAAACTCTCGAATGCCGAACCACTACATCGCTTTGCAAGATCAACCATTCGGGAGATATCCACACTTAGCACTCAAAAACTCCTGAATGCTGAAATGCTAGAGCCATGTAGCATTCATCCATTGTGACACATGGTATCCATCGGTTGTTAACACGTGGCACTCATTTCATGACATTTGGGTTATGTTATCGACTCATTTCCATGTGACATGTATCACTCTCTTTCATGCAGACATGTCAGGCACAGTGACATCATGTTGACACGTCAGTGCCGACATAATATCACTCTAGGAGATTTCCATCCAGAACAAGAACAGTCTCCTGAAGACCGGAGCCTCGAAGTTCTGAAATAATTTAATGATAAACACAACTTAATCCCGGGTTAATTAGTGATAAGCACTGGCTAATCACTTCACGAGTTTGGCCCTCCGGGAGGTATCCATAATTTTCATTCAAGAACTCTTGAACCCCAAAGAGCCAAAGACGTGTGGCATCCATCAGTTGATATGCATGACACTCTTCTATCATGATGCATGGCACTCTCCTATCATGACACATGACACTAATTTCAAGCATATCTAGGTCCATCATCTGTACTATTTCAAGTGATACGTGTCACTCTTCTTTCTGTGACATGTCAACGATATGACGTCACACCACGAAGTCACTCTGAGAAATTTTCCTCAGAGATATTTCGATCCAAAGAAAATGAATATTCCCGAAGTGTCGGAGCCCTGAAGTATTGGAGCCCTGAAGTACCAGAGCCCCAAAGTCATTATTTGTAGTATTAGGCTGCTATGTTAGAATTAGGAGACTGTCCTCTGAAAAATTTCCAAGAAAAAAATTCAAAACCTCCCGAACCCTAAAGAGCTGGAGTCCTGAATTCCTTAAATGATGAAGGTTAAAGTAATCTTGGGTTAATTAGTGATAATTGTTGGTTAACAACTTCGGGGGTTGTGTCCTCCAGAGGATATGTATACTTTGCGCTCCGAAGCCCCTGAATGCTGTATTTTCGAAGTGGCTCATCCACATTTATTGCACATTTTGAAATGTTTAAAAAGGGGCACAAAACTAGAACTGGGGAAACTACATGTCCATACCACATAAATAATATCAGAGTCTCCGGAATATGCTAGATGACTTGCTTCTTTCCTTCAGGGGATAAGTGGGGGAAAACATTGCCAACATATTTAGTTATCTACAATGGCCTCAAACAACACGCATGCATGCCAGTGCTCAATGCAAAACTCAGTTCTGTCACTCCTATCCATCTTCTGTCAAATATCAGTTCACTCTAGCATATGCATCAGTCTATTTTATTGTTAGTAGCAGTTTCTAGTTATTCAAAGTTCAAGATTGTTTCGATTAAGTTAATAAGTGGTATTTTATGTGTGATGAGAACCACTCTTTTTGATTAAGTCAAGCTCGAAGTATAAATTAATATACTCCAATTGTGTTTTAGTTAAGTTAATAAGTTTTTTTACAAGTGGTAGTGTAGAGTTGATCCTCAGTCCCATATGGATGAGAGCCTCTGCAACTCTGATAGTTCAAGTTTTGGGAGAAGAATATCAATACAACAACTGGTTGGACCCATTCTGCTCATGGATTAAATCTCTCTACATGGTGAATATACTATTGATGATAGTGTGTTTTTGTCCAAATTCGTATGTGTTTCTTATCTTGAGTACAATTTTTATTTGTGTGAAGTACATTTCTTTTCTTTCAACTACTGTATAACTTGTATTTATTAATATGCAACCTGTGATAAAAACTATGATTTTATGAAGATTTGTTTTTGTTGCAACCTGTGGGAATAAATTTGTTTTTGGTATATGTTTAATGCTTGAAATGAAAATTTAAGACTTACACTTCTGGCAACAGATTGTTCATTGAATGGTTTTTGATGGTTGTTTTCCTTATTTCTTATCTTTATTGTCTTGTCTGTCCTTAGTGTGCCACCAACCAAGGAGGACCCTCGTCCATGTCATTTGGCCAACCCAACCATGCTCGTGTCTTGGTAAACCAACCCTTTAGCTAACCCACAAATAAAAAAACCAACCATTCCCAACTTGAGGTGGCCTAGCTCTACCCTTTAGCAGTCAGATGCAGACTTTAGGACCAACAGGTCTTATGACTGCTTGATTTGTATGGATTGGCTAGGAAAGCACCGTGTTGTTTTATATTGTTATAACAAGGTTTTCACTTGTATTTATGAGGAAGGGAATTCAAGGAAAATGCAAGGTATTCCAAGGCATATATTGGTCTGGGAGATTTCAACATTCCAGTTGAAAATAATTTTTAGAAAAGGGTGCCAAATATATGCATCCCATATGGAAGAGAAAATGAAGGATAAAGAGCCAAGTCTTGAATATTATCCAGTCTTGGAGGATTTTTGAAGATGTATTTGAGTAGCTACTAGGATTTCCACCAAAGAGGGATAGAAATTTATCTACTGATTTAATTCCTGGAGTTTCCCAAGTATCTAAGACTCCCTACAGATGAGTACTCTAGAGCTAAAAGAGTTGCAAATGCAGCTAGAGGAATTGTTAAAGAAATGGTACATACGCACAAGTGTTTCCCCTTCAAGTGCCCTGATTCTTTTTGTTAAGAAAAGATATGTAACATTGAGGCTATGTATTGATTTCAGACAATTGAACAAGGCTACATTCAAGAATAAATACCCTTTGCCAAGGATGGATGATCTTTTTGATCACCTGGAAGGAGAAAACATATTCTCCAAAATTTACTTGAGGTTAGGCTATCATCAAGTGAGAATCAGAGAAGAAGACACTAGCAAAACAACCTTTAGGACAAGGTATGGACACTATGAATTTGTGGTGGTGCCTTTCAAATTGACAAATGTAATGGCTACATTTATGTGTTTGATGAATGGGGTGTTCATAGATTTCCTGGACAAGTTTTTCATTGTATTCTTTGATGATATTCTCATCTATTCCAAGACATAGCAGGAGTATGAGAAACATTTGAGGATGGTGCTACAAGTGTTAAGAGAGCACCAATTGTATGCCAAATTGAGTAAATGTAGTTTTTATAAAAAACAAATCCATTATTTGGGTCACATTGTTTTAGAAGATGGCATAGTAGTGGATCCGAAAAAGATTGAAGCAATTAAGAGTTGGCTAGCGCCAATAAACATTTTTAGAATTTAGATCATTTATGGGTCTAGCTGGTTATTATAGGATATTTGTTGCAGAATTCTCCAAAATTCCACACCTAATAACATACTTGCAAAATAAAGGGGTAAAGTTTGACTGTAGTGCTAAGTGTGAAGAAAATTTTCAACACTTAAAGGATTTATTAACCAGTGAACCTATTTTAAAAGTTGCAGACCCAGATGAGGATTTTTTTGTGTGCACATATGCGTGCAAGGAAGGGGTCGGTGGAGTCCTTATGAAAAATGGACATGTAATTTGTTATGAGTCTATAAAATTGAAGGACCATGAAATGAATTATGCCACACATGACTTAGAGTTGGCAGCAATAGTGCATGCCTTAAGAATGTGGAGGCATTACCTTATGGGTAGAAAATTTGAATTGAGGACAAACCACAATGGTCTGAAATGTTTGTTTGAACAACCAACACTAAATGCTAGACAAACTTGATGGATACAATTTCTCAGTGAAAACAACTTTGACATAAAGAACATAAAAGGAAAGGAGAACAAGGTAGTTGATTCACTTAGCAGAAGGGTGCATAAAATGCATTCTACAACCATTAGTATGTACATTATAGATCTAAAAGACTTAAATCTAGAGGATGTAACAACATATCAATATTATGTGCAAGTTAAAGAAATCTTACAACATAATGATATACAACATAAATACACAGATTACAAGCTAGAAGAGGATATAATCCTCTTATTTTGGAACAAAGTTTATGTTTCCAATTCTCAGGAATTGAGAAATTTAGTTCTAAAGGAGATGCATAATGTACCATACATTGGACACCGATGATACCAAAAAACTATTACAGCTATAAGAGGCCAATAGTTTTTTCTTGGTATGAAGAAATATGTCATAGATTATTTGGCCAGATGCATGGAATGTCAAAAGGTAAAGGTGGAGCATATACACTCAACGAGATTTCTGCAGTCACTACCCATTCCTGATTGGAAATGGGAAGTTGTTACTATATATTTCATTATCAAATTTCTAGGAAAACAAGGCAACATGATTCCATCATAGTAGTGGTGGAAAAGTTTAGAAAGGCTACACATTTCATTCAAGTGAAAGTAACTCATAAGGCACCCAACATTGCATAAATTTACATGAGAGAAATCGCTAGGCTACATGGTGTGCCAAAGACAATAGTGTCAGATCGATATCCCAAGTTCACTTCTGGTTTTTGGATGGGGTTGTTTAAAGGATTTGGGACTAATTTGAATTTCAGTACAACATATCACCCAAAGTTAGATGGGTAGACATAAAGGATTAATCAGATAATTGAATACCTGTTGAGAATGTATGTAATGGACAAGCCTTCTAGGTGGGAGAATTATATCCATTTAGTTGAGTTTGCATAGAATAATGGGTATAAAGAATCATTAAATATGATATTGTTTGAAGGACTCTATGGCATAAAATTAAACACACTAGTAAGCCGGGATAATCCAACAGATAGAGCCATGATTGGGCCTGAATTGTTAAAGGAAATGGAAGAACAAATGGTAAAGATCATGCATAATTTAAAAGTTGCGCAATATTGACAGAATATCTATGCCGATAAAAAGAGAACAAATAGAGAATTGAAAGTCGGAGAACATGTGTTTTTAAAAGTTAAAGAGAAGAGAAGCTCATTGAAATTGGGAAGTTTCCCAAAGTTGGCAGTGAGATATTGTGGGCCTTTTGAGATCTTAGAAAATATAGGTCTAGTTGCATACATTCTAGCATTACATGCATCTATGATGTGTCTTTATTAAAAAAATATGTACACGATCCTATTCATGTGATTGATTGGAATGTGATACTGAACGAACATGAAGGGGATTTCCGGGTGGAACCAATGCGCATATTGGACGAGAAAGTCAAAGTGCTCAGGAAAACATCCATCGGCTTGGTAAAGGTTCAATGGAATTTCTACGGTCCTGAAGATGCTATATGGGAGCACGAGGAAGCCATGCGATAAGAATACTTTCAAATTTTTGCAAATTTAGAAGAAAACTGAATGTACATTTGTACATAAGTGAATGAAGACTCCATTTTGGAAATAAAGGTTCTTGGAGCCACAACTTTGAGATTTCCTATCCAACCAATGTGTGGTTGAGGGGAAAAGGGAATTGCTAGTTGGAAATTGCTACGTGAGTCCTTAAATTGCAGAATTATCAAGTATTCTGATGTAATGTTTATCTCTCTCTCTCTCTCTATGTGTGTGTAAACTATATGGTTATGTGCACTAAGGACAATGTAGTTTGTAGGGGGATGGGAATGTAACATCCCCATTTTCCAACCCCAAACTAGCAATGAATAGTGTAATTTTGATGTATGGCCGAGAGCCAAAGAAATATAATATGTAAATGATGTAAATTGAATATAATGAATAAAAATAATCACCAATTGTAGATGGACACGAATATATAATTGGGGGATAAGTATCCACAAGAGAGGGAAGGGGTCCAAGGGGGAGAGTTACCCATGCCTATTAGACCAAAACCCATTTCCTATTTTCTTTCTAAATTATCCTTACCAAGAACCTTCCATCAACTGTTGAGTGTTCTAAAGCCCAATCATTGAATTTATGTAAGAGAGTTTGCATGAGAGTCACTTCCCATAGTTATTGAGAGCATGGGGACCGAGTACAATCATATTGGGAAAGAGTGAAATTCAAGCAAGCAATATAAAGAAGAAAAATTCATGTGGGTAGGAGACTAGAATTATGCATTCACGTTTTTGCATGGAGAGTAATTTTTTTTACATGGATTTTTCTGGCCAGCAATAGAGTTCTAAGTGATGAAGCTTGAAGGTAGTTGTTGTAGGAATGTTTGGATGATTTTTGGAGCTATAAGCTTGTGGAAAAATAGGCTACATTCCTCAAAGTGACGAGCTGTTTGAAATTCATCAAGGAAGCACACATTTTGGTTGTTGGGTGAATTTGGGTTGCAATAGTAGCATTCTTGAAGTCCCACCAAGTAGAATTCCTATTCAACATGTTGATGCAACCCCACTCCCCTCCTGGGGTTCTGCGACCTCCCGGTCTAGGATTTTTCTAATTTTTGATTCGAATTGACTCTTTGGGCTCCTGATTGAACCCAAATCAATTATACACAAGCCCCTTTTCCTTCTATGTGTAGGTTCTGTCAGACTCGCGAGCTATTCCTGAGTGCTTCCAAAACACTAAGGTTCAGGCGCTAGCTCCTTCTGCGATTATCCCCTTCTTCATATGGCCCTGGGCTATGTCCTTGCGCAAACACACGATTGCGGGTGCGTGAAATTCACCTCCAATTGATCAACCCTATTTTTGTCTCGCAATTCACCTCCAACTACCACGTAGCCCTTTGTTAAAACCGTGGTTGAAATTGCGGCCCGCTCAAGGAGAATTAACGTCTGAGCATGTCCTAGCCTCGCAATCCTTCCCTTCCATCGATCTCTCACTTTCGGCGATGATCCATGATCAAAGGTTGCTATCGAATCCCCGTTCCTGCCTTCTTCTTCCTCCTTCCACGCATGATCCCAGATCTCCATGATCTGTTGACACATAGCTCCTTTCCAAATCAATGGCTGTGGCTGATTCCATATTTCCGGCCTTTGGGAGTTTTGACTCTCAAACTTTTGCTTCCTTCGTATGACAATATTCTAGAGTGGAAGATCTGCTACCACCTGTCTCCCTGAATCTATAGCAAGGATCCCCTCTGCGAGTCTATCCTTCGGGACTTTCAATTCTCAAATTCCCATTCCTTTCGGAGAGATTTCTTCGAAATGGAAGATTGTCTGCCACGCGTCCTCCTAAATAGATGGCTCTTCTCCCACTTCGGGACTTTGGCCTCCTCAACCAGGTCGAGGGTCCTTCTGCTCCCTCCTCGATCAACGACCAAGATCTTCTCTGGGTCTTCATACCTTTTCCTCCTCCACTTTCCTCCAGAGATCTAGATCTGGTATCGGGTGTCCACCTTCACATCGATGACCCTTTTTGTTTCTGGGACTTCGACCTTTGGGATTCTCAAATATCAACAAACACAAACCTCTGGAGTGAATCCTTCAGGAGTGTCAGATCCTCTGACACCTATCCTCCCTGATCCAATGGTTATCCAATGGAATGAATCTCCATCCTCCACGTGTCCCCTCACAGATCAACGATCCACGTTTCTCCTTTGGGATCAATGACCTTGAATGATTTGGGCTTCAACGCTTCAAAACTTTCCAAAATTCAACTTCTCAAAAAAAACCCATAGTACAATCCTCCGAAATTCACAATCGGGTGGCACCTATCCAAACCAGATCAATGGCTATCGTCTGCTTCAATTGTTCGAGCTTCGATTTTTTCAAACCCTTCTCCTTCGCGTTCTCCTGGAGTGGTTTCACCCGGAGTTCACGATCTTTCACCACGTGTCCTTTTTGGATCTAACGGTCCAGATTATCTTCGGCCCTCGGCTCTTCGACTATTCGAGGTTTAGATGTTTCAACATTCCATCCTTGTCTTTGTCTTGACCTCACGACTTGCCAATGCGTGTCCCTCCGAATTTGATGGTTCAGATTCCCTCCGGTTCTTCGACTCTTCGGGCTTCAGAAGTTTCAAACTTCTGTGCGAGCGTTCCTCCCGGAGTGTTTCCACCCAAAATTGATGGATTTCCACCATGTGTCCTCCCAGATTATGGACGGTCCCAAATGACTTCAAGAATTCGGGACTTTTAGCAAGTCCACCCTCTTGCATGTACACAACTTTAAGGTTCGTGCACTTCCGTCCGGATTCAACAATTGTTGATCCTCTGCGCTCAGATCCAAAGGGTGAGATCTGTTCTTGTCCTATTTGCTTCCTCTATTCGCTAGACATAGATCTAATGGTCTAGGATCCCTTCCACAACCAATCAGATGGTTTCTCTCACTCCTCCTCCCGAGATTTTGACTTCTTTCGCCTTGGAAGAGTTTTGTCAGTGTTCAAAGGTTTCAACCTTTGAACTTCCTCTTGTGAACCTGACTACTCTGGGTCTCACTTATGCTTCTGAAAGCGTTATCTCTTCTGAGCTTTAGGACTTAGAATAAGTCCATCACCCATTCACTCCTTGCATTATCCCTTCTGAGCTTGATCTGCTCGAATATTTTTATCTCTCATGCACTCCTTGCGTTTCTGGGATTTCGTCAAACTTATATCCGAGGGATTTCTTGAAAATAAATTCTTCTCGCCCTCCTGGCATTCTCCTTGCTGTTGTAGGAAAATCTCCCTGCGGACAGGTAGATGACCTCAAAGAGCTTGACCTTAACTCTAAGACAGAAAATGCTTAACGTGGACACTGACTTCCTTTCAAATCTATCTAAACTAACACACGAGAAGGAAGGATAATAGAAGTACCTCATTATCGACGTTTGTCCCTGCATGCTCCGAGTTGTGCTCCGATATTTTGCTCCTCGCTAAGTTCTGTGGACAAACAAGATACGACCACTTCTTGCTCTATTGATATTAGCTTGAAAACAGATCTATCTATCAATGATAAGTTTATGTAACATTAGACAC
>SNQJ01S0016424.1:219051-229954 GCA_010110895.2 Picea sitchensis | reverse complement strand
AAGGCTATGTCGATGTCAGCATAGGGAATTATGCCATGTTGGACCAAGAACAAAAAGATGTCTCATAAAATGAAGAAGAGAGTTCTTTCAAAGGATTTTGGAGAATGTCTTTTGATGGTGCATGTTCTAGTTCAAGGACTGGTGTTGGAATTGTATTTAAATATCTTGATCCAAGTATAAATCTACATGCCATAAGATTGGAATTTCCTTGCACAAATAATGAGGAAGAATATGAAACATTGATTCAAGGGATGATTTTGGCATTGGAAATGAAATTGAAAATCTGATTATAATTGGTGACTCTGAAATGGTTATAAATCATGTCACTCAAAAATATAAGATCAAAAAATAAAGATTGAAATTATATACAAAAAGAGTAAATGAACTAATGGATTCATTTAATTCATTTAATTTATCTTTCATCCCAAGTGAAAGGAATCAAAAGGTTGACTCTTTGGCACTTGTTGCTTCATTATTCAATCCAGATGATTTTCAAGACAAGAATATTTTTCAAGTGAAAAGAATCTTCAGACTCTCAGTTCCTGACAACCAGGAATTTCTTCAAGTATTTGATAATGATGAATAGTTGAGTGATTTTCTTGCCAATGCAGGTGAAGTTGAAAAAAGCATTCCATTGATTTAAAAAAATTGTGTCAAATCTGAATCTTTATTCACAGGAGATGATAAGACCAAAGATTTGAAAGAAGAAGAATCTACACGAAAGATACAACAAACTCAAAACATAAACATCAAAACTGAAAGTTCTCCAAAATATGTGAATCTTGGGACCAATTGCACACCAAAAAAAGTTTATCAATATATTTTTTTGTTAAAAGAATATTTTGATGTTCTTCCATGGAGTTAGTGATCTCAAAGCTTATGATAAATAATTATTCCAACATATTTTACCTCTAAAATAAGGGACTGAGCCATTTAAATAGAAGTTGAGAATAAGAAACCCCAAGCTAAAGCCCTTGGTGAAAATAGAAGTTGAGAAGTTGAGAAAAGTTGGAATAATTTTTCCAATCAGACATTTTGAATGGATTTCCAATCCAGTGATTGTAAGAAAGAGAAGAGAGATTCGCTTATGTGTTGATTTTTTGAGATTTAAACAAAGCAAGTATAAAAGATAATTATCCATTGCCAAACATGCAAATGTTACTCCAACAGGTTACTGCCTCATATCTCATGTCTATGTTAGATGGATTCTTGGGATATAATCAGGTTCTTGTTGCAAAAGAAGACATGATAAAAACTTATTTCATCACACCATAGGAGACATATGCATATGTATGTATGCCATTTGGTTTGAAAAATGTTGGAGCAACTTTTCATAGGGCCATGTATCATGAATTCAAAGATCTGATTGGGAAATTCATGGTTGACTACCAAGATGATCTCATTGTATATTCCAAAATAAGAGAAAAACATATTGATCATTAAGAGAAGTTTTTGAAATATATAGACTATTTGGAATCTCTTTAAATCCCAATAAATGCTTATTTGTTGTTTCTGAAGGAAAACTATTGGGACACATAGTTAGCAAGGAAGTGATTTATAGTGGTCCTGAAAGAGTAAAGGCAATTAATGAATTGGATCCACCAACATCAAAAAAGGGAGTCTAGTCATTCGTTGAAAAAATAAATTTTCTAAGAAGATTTGTGCCAGATTATGCAACAATAGTCAAACCAATAAATCTATTGCTTAAGAAGGACCAAAGATTTGAATGGACTAAAGATATTCAATGAGCTTTTAATAATATCAAACATGCAATTCCAACTGCTACAGTATTAATAAGCCCGGATTTTAATAAAGATTTTATTATATACTCTTTTGCCTCAGAAGAAACTATTGCCTCAATTTTAACACAGAGAAACAGTAAAGGAGAAGAACTCCCGATAAGTTTCATGAGTAAAACTATGCATGATTATGAATTGAAGTATTCATATATAGAAAAGCAAGCACTTTCCTTGGTAAAGGTAGTAGCTCATTTGAAGACTTATATTTTATCTTCTTGTGTCATAGCACATGTCCCTTCTTCTCCAATAAAAATTAACCTCAATCAACAATTAAAAGAAGAGAAATGGGCAAATTGTCTTGCCAAAATCCAAGAGTATGATATTGAGATCAAGCCACTGCATGCAATCAGGGTACAGTGTTTGTGTAATTTTATCACTGGAAATGATTCAGTAAATGGGGTTGTATCAATTACAACAATAAAATATACATGATCTCCCGAATGGTATAAAGATATAATATTCTATCTAAAATCCGGCCAATTTCCAAATAGCATGCCATCAATAGAAAGGAGGGCTTTGAAAATGAAATGAAATCAATATGTACTAGTTGTTGAGATTTTGTTTCACGGTAATTTTGATGTAATGTTGTTAAGATGTGTTGATGCAACAAAGTATTAAGAATTGATCAAAGAATTTCATGAAGGAATTTGTGGTGGTCACTTTGCACCCACGACTACTACACATAAGATAATAATAGCTGGAAATTATTGGTGAACAATTTTCAAGATTCATACGCAAAAATAAGAAAATGCATCTCGTGTCAAAAGATTTCAGGAAAAATGAAGAGGGTTGCAATTCCTCTGCAGCCTATATCAGTATAAGAACCATTTGCACAATGGGGACTTGATGTTGTTGGACCGATAAACCCAAAATCAATTAAAGGAAAATTATAAATCCTCATTGCTATAGATTATTTCACAAAATGGAAAGAAGTGATACCATTAAGAAAGGTAGACTCAAAAGAACTTACAAAATTCCTTAAGGATAATATTCTATCGAGATTTGGAGTTCTAGAGAAATTTATCACAGATAATGGATCAATTTTTATTGGATCAAAATTTACAAAGTTTTGTGGAGATTTTGGAATTTTAATGGGGCAATCATCAAATTATTATACTCGAGGAAATGGCTAGGTTGAGTCTACAAAAAAGAATTTAGTTCAAATCCTCAAAAATACTATTGATCAATATCAGAAGAATTGACATTTAAAATTAATAGATGCATTATGCGCAAGCATATTGACACCAAAGGACAACACTAGGACATCTCTATATAGTTTGGTGTATGGAAAAGAGGCCATAGTGCCAATCAATTTGGAAATAAATGCTTTAATAAATGCTGTAAAGATTGAGGATTCAAAAGAAGTTTCACCACTACATAGAAGGTACAATATGTTGGATAGTTGGTTTGGACAGTTAGTTATCATTGATGTCAACCCTTGGAGAAGTATAGAATCCCTAGAGATGTGGTTAAGATTGATGGTGAGTTAGTTTTCATTGATTGAGTGGTTGATGTCAGCAATTGTGTTGGGTGAAGGTTGATGTCAACAGATGTGTTGGGTGCATCTGATGAAGTCTACATGAGGCCCCATCGGTGTGGTTATGGTACCCAAAGTTGGTTGATGAATATGGAAATGAAGGACAGTGTAAATGCAGGTAAGACACTAATAGATGGATAGTCATTTTCATGTCATTTTTGGTGATAGTTGGTATTCCACGTGGTTCCTTACGGTTAGGGAGATATGCCCTTGTGAAGTTGGAATCCCTGAAGAATGGTCAAGAAGCCCTTAATTGGTTATATGTCAATTAATGAATGGGTAAAGAGATTGCGACAAGAAATTACTAGAAGCCCTAAGATTAAGGAAAGAGGTTACCTAGCAAAAGTATAAATACACCTCAAGGAGTCTCTCATAAGGACACACACACACTTACATTGAATATATCTCTTGTGAATGTTAGGTATAGTATTTTGTTCTATTGGTGAATCTGATGGTAAGTCTAAGGCAGCGGAGAAAGTGTGAAAGTTCTGGAGCTGTAGAGTGTTAGGGTTTCTATGTAACCCTAATTTAGTAGGCCCTCACAGGTCAGCTTGAGGGTGGCATGCGAGGCACCCCCGCGGGTTGCCTAAGTGACGCCATGTAAGGCCCCACATGATAGGCAGTCTTAGTCCTGCGAGGCTAAAGAAAATTTAAAGGAAATGTTGGTACCAAGCTACTGAAGGTTGTGGAAGAGTTACATGTCAGTTTTACAGTAGATCAGATCAGCTATAGGTCACAGATATGCTTATTTGATTATATATTATGCTTGGTGATGGTATGGTACATGCTTGAGAAGCATGTCTTGTTTATGCATGGTGCATCTTGGTGATATTGGCATGGTACATTGATTAGTAGTACATTTTGGTTGCATTGGTATCTTGGTATCTAGTTTGGCTACATGGTGATGATGCTATGTGYTGGAGGACATATTCTTGGTATACTCTTGAAGCTTTGGAACATGGTGTATGGTTGTCATTGATATTGATACATTGTTGAGGATTACACTTGGTATATGACAACATATGTATGAGATACATCTCTTGGTGATGTTGGTACTTGGTTGAGGTGTTGATGTACATAGTTGATACATGTTATGGTACAGGATTGGTACTTGGTATGGTGCTCATGTACATAGTTGATGGTTGAGGTGTTGATGTACATAGTTGATACATGTTATGGTACATGATTGGTACTTGGTATGGTGCTCATGTACATAGTTGATGGTTGAGGCATATGATACATTTTATGGTGCATGGTTGATGCACGGTTTGGTACAAGTGTTGGTGAATGGTTGATGAACTTGTTATGGTACATGGTTGATGTATGGTATGGTACATGTTGATGGTTTCGTACATGCTTTAGTACATGGTTGAGACACATATCTTTTGATGGTATGTTGGTGATCTTCATACATGCTTGGTAGAATCATGTGTTGGTGATGTTGGACATCTAGTTGAGAGGTGTCCTTAGTATATGATCCATGTGAGAGGATTTGGTTGAGTATCGGTGGTAGTGACAGTGAAAGTGACAGTGATAGGTTGGCAAGTTACAAGTTGATGTGACAATGGCAGTGATAGTGGTAGTTATTGTGGTAGTGACAATTTGTTCTACACTTATATTTCAAGGCGACAGGACGGGGCAAGGAAAGGGGGTTGTATCCTCCTTCTGGTTGGAGCTAGAGAATCAGGAAGTTGGATCTTCCTTGAGGTTGGAGCCTGAGAATTAAGGGGTTGTAGCCTCCTTCTGGTTGGAGCCACAGAATTCAGGGAGTTGTAGCTTCCTTGAGGTTGAAGCCTAAGAATTAGAGGGTTGTATCCTCCTTCTGGTTGGAGCCAGATAATTCATGTAGATGTAGCTTCCTTCAGGTTGGAGCCTGTAAATAGGAGGTTGTATCCTCCTTCTAGTTGCAGTTGGATAATTGGGAAGTTTGTGCTTCCAGTGAATGTATTCTTTGATATATAAGAAAGCATTATGTGGTTTTCTCTCGTTTGGGTTTCCATGTAAATTATGGTGTGATGTGTACTTGATGTCATGTTGATGTGATACTAATTATGTTTATATACTCATGATACATTGATGATATATTGTTGATTAATTTGAAGTTTATATATTGTGGTTAAAAGTGGTAAAAGTGTTCATATTGATTCACTCCCCCCCCTCTCAGTATTCTAGCAATTGGTATCAGAGTAGGTTCCTTAAGGAAACAGTTTAACCACTAGAAGGTAGATCATAGAGATCAAGAATAGTGCATACACAGATAATGTAATACCATGGTTTGATGGTCAGATTGGTTAGAACTATGAGATGTGGAATATCAAAATGAAAACATTTTTACAGGAACAGGGATATGATGTTTCACAATTAGTTGTTAGAGTATATAACGCTACTAAGAAACTAAAGACTAAAACCAAGAAGGGATTGAAAAGAAACAACAAAATAGCAATGGATTTCATCAGGGAAGGATTACCTAATCCGATAAGAGAAAAAGTTGGAAAATATTCATCAACTAAAGAACATTGGGATAAGTTACATAATCTCTACTTTGAGGAATATCTCATCACAAATCCAGAGAATGTTAAAGAAGATGCAAGAACATAACAAGAAGAAATATTCTCATCATGTCAGACAGATTCAGAAGAAGAAGATTGTGAAGAAGGAATAGTAGACCTTGAAGCAGAGTTGATCAGTGCTTTAGACGAATTGACAAAAGAAAGGAAGAAGAACAAGTCTCTTGAGGAACAATTAATCAAGAAGAATTCTCAATAAAGTTCTGAAGAATCCCAACAAGTCATCATGAAACTAAAATCTCAGCTAGAATAAGCTATAAAGATTGAAGAAACATACAAAGGTCAGATGGAAAAAAAACAGTGTTTGGAAGCCGAGATAGTAGCACTAAGAAAGGAAGAAATGAAAGAGAAGCAGATTTTGGAAGCCAAAAGAAAGGAAGCAGAGAAAAGAGAAAATATTTTGACAGATCACCTTAAGGAAAGAACTGAGGACTTAAATCAACTTGAAGAAAAATTTGGTCAAGAAGAAAGAAGAATTGAAAAAGAAATCATCTCCTTGAATATCTAAGTTGAAGAAGCAAAGCGAACAAATGAAGTCATGAAGAGTCAGATGATGAAGAAAGAAGAAGAGGTTGAGAAGATTGAAGAAGAATTTGTCACATTGAGAGCCAAAATCATTAAGCTCAACAAGAACAATGAAGAAACAGAATCATCCACATCATCAGTAGAGAATGTTGAACAAAATCACTCTAGGTTGCCAGAAAAGAAGAATGAAGAAAAGAGTAAAAGTTATCAGAAGTAGTCAAAGGAAGGAATCATGGTCCGTCGGAATCAAAGAAAAATGATAGAGATACATCTTCAAGAAGACCCTCCACATTCAAGCCATAAAGAAGCTTCAATCATGATCATGATCATCCAAGGCATGAATTCAGAAGGACTACACCACAAAGAAGATCATTCACTCCCAGGTATGTAAATTTCTCTTATGGTCATTGTTTTTATTGTACTAACTTTAGACATAAAGTTGCAGATTGCAGGGCTTATGGAAGAAATGTTCAAGCAAGAAATGCTTATGTGGCCCCACATAACATTGAATGTTTCAAATTCCATAACTATGGACACATAGCTCATGATTGTAGAAGCATGATGGATACTTCTATGAAAAATAACATTGATAGCAGATATAAGAAATTTTGGAAAAGAAAACAAGAACAGATGAATGAAGGACACCCAGAAGTCATACTCTTAGGATTGGAAATAGTACGAGATCAAGAAAAATCTACAGACAAAAGGGAATATGTCAAATATAGGAAGGATTGGAGAAGAAATGAGAGACAAGAAGAACATGTGAATAAATACTATGTCCCAAAGATCGCAGAATTGGCAATTATGCATGAAAGAAAAGAAGAGCAGGTGAATAAAGAACAAACCCAAGAGATTGTACTTTCAGGAATTGTGGTGCAACATCAATCCATAGTCAGAAAGAAATAAGTCAGAAATCACAAAAATGATGAGTCTATAGACGAAGAGGAAGATTACTCTGCATCAAAGCGAGTATTTTTCTGAGCCATCCGACTTGGAGACTCCCAGTAAATATGAATATTGAACAGGGGGAGTTAGTGTAGTAGTTGTTATAGATCAGAGAAGCATCCTTCGAGAAGGTTGAAGTATTTGCATAAACATATTCAAAGAATTTAGATAGTATAAGTACATAATGACAGATTGATCAATTGACAAGTAGTGTTCCCACATACATATCAGTTGGTAGTTACACAGGAAGAAGTTTATGATTGCATTCCACGTATGTATTCAAGTAGGGATATCTTCAGTACAGATTGTTCCAGACATGCAAAGTTTGATTTTCAGACAAAGAAGACCAATGGACACATCTGATTCAGTTTGAAGAAACAGGAATAAGTGATGATCAGTTACACTCGTGAAGCCTTCATGATAGTACAGTGATAGATGGGTCAGCAATGTGGATTGATGAGTAGCAAAGGTATGGATAGTTTACGACATATGAACATAGATGGATATTTCGCAGGTACATAAAACATGGTTCAAAGAAGATGCATAGAAATTATGGACAGTTTGTGACATATGGACAGGGAGGATACTTAGCAGGTACAAATAACATGCATCGAAGAAGATACATAGCAGTGCATCTACAATTGGAATAGGTGGAAATAGTTGGTCACAGAAAGGAAAGCAGTAAAAGGAACAACAGAACTAGGAAAGAGAAATACTCATCAAAAAATAAATCATCAGAGGAAAATCATTGAACAATATGGTCAAATGAACATGACAAGTGAATGTTGAAATCAAGTAATGAATGATTTTTATATATGTCAGAGAGTTACAAGAGGAAACACCAATGGACAATTATCAAGCATTGGAAGAGAGGAAAGGAAACACTTGTAGGTAGCCCTACATTGATTTGCATGACACCTTGCAAATAAGTCAAGGGACGATAAATAATCAAGAGATTCAGAGAGGAAGATCAGTAGAATACAGATAGGGGGAGACATGTTGACAAGGGGAGTTATCCTTTTGCTCATGATTTCAAAGGGAGAGAGAGAGAAAGATTAAAAGAGTCAAGCACATGAAGTCAAAGAAGGATTGATCAGAGAAGGTATACTTTCAGGAGGAGTCACTCTTTGCTATCAAGAGAGAAGAAGAACTTGGAGAGGAAGATGAGGAAAGAGAAATGTGAAGAGAAATAACAAAGGCATGGAAACAAACAGAGAGAACGGATGCATGAAGATAAGGGGAGCAGCCCCAAGGAGAGAGACCCTTTGTTAATGATGTCAAAGGGGGAGAGTGAGAAACATGTATAAGGAGCAATGATCATAGGGGGAGCATCAGTGTTGGAGCATCAGTGTTTCCATCAATGTTGGTGTTGCCATCAATGCCAAAGGGGGGTATTGTTGGACAGTTGGTTGTCATTGATGTCAACCCTTGGAGATTGATGTCAACCCTTGGAGAAGTCTAGAATCCCTAGAGATGTGGTTGAGATTGATGGTGAGTTAGTTGTCATTGATGGAGTGGTTAATGTCAGCAACTGTGGTTGGTGCAGTTTGATGTCAGCCGATGTGTTGGTTGCAGTTGATAAAGTTTGCATGAAGCCTCATTGGTGTGGTTATGGTACCTAAAATTTGGTGAAGAATATGGACATGAAGGATAGTGTAAATATTGGTAAGACATTCATAGATGGATAATCCTTCTCATGTCATTCCCGGTGATAGGTGTTATGCCACTTGGTTCCTTACGGTTAGGGAGATATGCCCTTGTGAAGTTGGAAGCCTTGAAAAATGGTCAAGAAGCCCCTAATTGGTTACAAGTCAATTAATGAATGGGTAAAGTGGTTGTGACAAGAAAGTACTAGAATCCCTAAGAATAAGGAAAGAGGTTACCTAGAAAAAGTATAAATACACCTTAAGGAGTCCCTCATAAGGACACACACACTTACATTGAATATCTACCTTGTGAATGTTATATTCTAGTATTTTCATCTATTGGTGAATCTAATGACAAGTCTAAGGCGGCGGAGAAAGTGCGAGGAAAGAGAGAAATTTTTGGAGCTGCAGAGTGCTAGGGTTTCTATGTAACCCTAATTTAGCAGGCCATTGCGGGTCATCTTGAGGGTGTCACGTAAGCCACCCCCACGGGTTGCCTAAGTGACATCACCCGAGGCCCCATGTGATAGGGGGTCTTAGTCCCGCAAGGCTAAGGAAAATTTAGGGGAAATGTTGGTACCATGATGCTGAAGGCTGTGGAAGAGTTATAGGTCAATGTTACAGTACAACAAGTCAGCTACAAGTCACATGTTTGCTTATGTGATTATATCTTATGCTTGGTGATGGTATGGTACATGCTTGAGAAGCGTGTATTGTTGATGCATGTTACATCTTGGTGATATTGGCATGGTACATTGATTAGTAGTACATCTTGGTTGTATTGGTACCTTGGTCTATAGTTTGGCTACATTGTGATGATACTATATGCTTGAGGACTTATTCTTGGTATACTCTTGAAGCATTGGAACATGGTGTATGGTTGTCATTGATATTGATACATTGTTGAGGATTACACTTGGTATATGACAAAATATGTATGAGATACATCTCTTGGTGATGTTGGTACTTGGTTGAGGTGTTGATGTACATGGTTGATACATATTATGGTACAGGATTGGTACTTGGTATGGTGTTGATGTACATAGTTGATGTTTGAGGCATATGATATAGGTTATGGTGCATGGTTGATGCATGGTTTGGTACAAGTGTTGGTGCATGGTTGATGCACTTGTTGTGGTACAGGTTGTGGTACAAGGTTGATGTTTGGTATGGTACAGGTTGATGGTTTGGTACATGCTTTGGTACATGGTTGAGACACATATCTTGCGATGGTATGTTCATGATATTGGTACATACTTAGTAGAATCATGTGTTGGTGATGTTGGACATCTAGTTGAGAGGTGTCCTTGGTATATGATCCATGTGATAGGATTTGGTTGAGTATCAGTGACAGTGACAGTTTGATTGGTTAAAGGTTGATGTGACAGTGGCAGTGATTGTTGTAGTGACAGTTTGTTCTACACTTATATTTCAGGGTGGCGGGATGGGGAAAGGAAAGGGAGTTGTATCCTCCTTCTGGTTGGAGTCGGAGAATCAGGAAGTTGGAGCTTCCTTTAGGTTGGAGCTTGAGAATCAGGGGGGTGTATCCTCCTTCTGTTTGGAGCCAGATAATTCAGGGAGTTGTAGCTTCCTTCGGGTTGGAGCCTGAGAATCAGGGGGTTGTAGCCTCCTTCTGGTTGGAGCCAGAGAATTCAGTGAGTTACAACTTCCTTTAGGTTGGAGCCCGTAAATAGGGGGTCGTAGCCTCCTTCTAGTTGCAATTAGATAATTGGAAAGTTAGTGCTTCTAATCAATGTATTCTTTGATATATAAGAAAGCATTTTGCGGTTTTCTCCCGTTTGTGTTTCCACGTAAATTCTGGTGCACTGTGTACTTGATATTGATGTGATGTTGATGATGTTTATATGCTCACAATACATTGAT
>SNQJ01S0016424.1:205860-219001 GCA_010110895.2 Picea sitchensis | reverse complement strand
AGATAATTGGAAAGTTAGTGCTTCTAATCAATGTATTCTTTGATATATAAGAAAGCATTTTGCGGTTTTCTCCCGTTTGTGTTTCCACGTAAATTTCGGTGCAATGTGTACTTGATGTTGATGTGATGTTGATGATGTTTATATGCTCACAATACATTGATGATATATTTATGATATACTATTGATTAAGTTGAATTTTATATATTGTGGTTAAAAGTGGTAAAATTGCTCATATTGATTCACCCCCCCCCTCAGTATTCCAACACAATCAACTCATAAAACTGGAGGAACAATGAAACGAATCATTGCATAAAATGAATCAAAGGTGGCAAAGTGTCAAAAAATATTTCGATCGAAGGACAACAATATCATCAAAAAAATATTGGGGTATTATTCTTATTTGATCAAGGATATGAAAGGAACAATGCGGGCATTTCCAGTCAATTTCCAACATCTTATAAACTTCTTCGCTTAATCAACTTTCCCTTCGACTGTACATAGTTTTTGTTTTTGTTGTACATCCTAATTGATCTATTCTTGTATGTTTTACTAACTCCATGCCCAATAGGCGAGATTATGGATTCTTGGTAACCCGCAGGGGGTTACAATTGCACTGTTGGAGCTAGATTTTTATCTATATGTAGCTTAATACTTATTCTCTTTTATATATTTTTACTTAGAAAAATTTTGAGTCATGGCAGGTTCATTCACGGTGGGTGTATTTTCTTTCCCAAAGAACTCCATGTTATACAAAACACACCTCTCTTCTCTGTTACATACAAATTGCACCAAGACTTAACCATTTTCTTGATATCCTTTGTAGCAGGTTCGAGGGTTGTCAGACTCGCAAGTTCACTTGCTCTTCTTTTTAAGTCCACTACCAGCAAAATACAACAAATCTTCCATGACCCTCATAATGGCCCTTAAATATAATCTTCTTCATATCCTTTACACTGTGGGTTCATGGGTTCCCGGACTCACAGACTCATCCTCAAATTTCCTCCATGCTTGCCACCCCACCATTCTATATCCATTATGTTTGTCACATTTCTTGAGATCTATTTAATGATTTTCCTATGGAAGGTAACTGCTAAATGAATTCTGAAAAGGTCGTTATTGATTGCATACTTCTCGAGGTAATATCATTTAATTTGTATTAACTTCTCCATCGAAAAGGACTTAAGTCATATCACTGAAGAATATTGTATTTCAATATTCTAAGGAATTATATGCAAATTTCTCCAGCTACTCTAGAATGGCCATGAGAAAGCAACAGTTTTGGGGAGACATGTTGAACATGTTCGCATGAGAATACTACAATTTTCATTGTTCAAGGTCTTACTAGTATTTGGCAACTGCCTCTACTAGAAAGAAATGAAAATAGGACTTGGACATCAGGTATCTCTCTAGATGGATGTGTTCCCGAATATTTTGATTGCAAATACATAGTCTCCTGGTGCTTCAACAAGTTTATTCAAAATCAAAGGGCAATTCTACTACACAACAGATCCCATATCCCTTTAGCACCTTCAACTTTCAGGAAAATATTAAAATTACCATATCTGACTATCACATTCAAAGGAGACGAAGCTAGAAGTTTCCTTAAGGATAAGAACAACATGTTAGAGCTTCTGCAAGAATACTTAGAATATCCTTCAACAATGCCAGAGGATATATCCAGAATTCAGGTTAGTTCATTGAAAAATAACTACCGAGAAGTAGCATGGAATTTTACTAGAACTACATGACAAGAGTCTACGAAAACGATTTCATGGTTGGCCCTTTATATCTTATATTTTACAGTCCATGAACAAATGATTTTTGACTGGGGAAAAATTATCTCTATTGAAATTTCTTTGCAATTGCCAAATTTTAAAGACGCTAAGAAGTTCTACATGGCCTCCTACTCAATATTTTCTATTACTTACGATCATATCTTCAAAGGATTGAATATAGGGAAAAGGGTAAATTGTAATGTTGACCATATCACAATGTGGTATCAAGCCCTGTAGAGACAAAAGGTTGTTCACTACTTTTGTGGAGTATATAATGAATTCGTGTATGTTTTTAAGAAGTTGGTCTTTGGAGGAAATACATCCAGAATATCACAGGAAGCATTAACTTTTCTAAATAAGAATGGGATTGTAGAAGAGATGGAAAAATACAATATTATAAGGATTTATTGCTCTCATGAAAAACCCCTTTATCTTCCTTAATATGTACTAGATAGATTATTTGTTTTTGAAGTGGCAAGACAATACAAGTATTAGTTTCATTTATTCTAAGAGAAAAAGAAGAAGTGGTTTATTCCACTACCTTGGAAGGTGAGTGAAATCTTTCTAAGAGGAACTGCTAAAATTGATGAATATGCTACACAATTTGATCAATATAGCTTGAAATTTGCAAAAGAGATTAAAGGTTTTGACCCTAGTCATCTTTTTCATGATCACATGGTACCAATTGGATTTAGTAATACACTTATCAATATTTTTATATTTGGAGAAGAGGGAGACAGACATGATCCTCTGAATATATTGAAAGGAAAGTGGGTGATAATGAAATCATCATAAGTACCACAGACCAATATAAGCAGAAAGTAAAACCCTCTAATGAAAAGAATGCTCAGCCTCCTATTATTTTCCAAAAGAGCACTCTCTCCAAAAAAAAATCTCAATCTACAACATCTCAACAGAAAAAATCTTCAATGAATAATTCAGATGATGGAGGTGATAAAAACCCTCCTCAGGGAAAATTGGAAAAATCTCATAAATTGCAACTAAAAAGAAAGAGGACCAATTCTCAGCAAGAAATTCAAGAGCACATACCTGAGAGCGAGATCCATCTCGAAAACATGGATTTAGAAGTCGATATATAAAATATCCAATTCCTTGATGATGAAGAACGAGTACAGGAAAATAAACAACCTGTGGTCGAACTCACTATGCAAGATAAAGAGTTTTCAGAAGAAGAGTGTTTTCCGTACATAATTGTTTATTTGATAAAGACTCAAGAAAATTGATTTTTGAAAGAACCCTTTCAAAGAATAAAAAGGGCAAAACTTGTTCTACATGTAACCTTAGTAACATGCTTCCATATGGAATCACGAAGATTCATAAGGTCAGAGGAGATGCTCTAGATGTTTTAATAGATGATACGGAAGCTGAGAATAGAAAACTTAAAGAAAGGATACAAGAATTAGAGTTTACTCTAATGCCTCCACCAATATTAACCACCCCTGTTGCAACAGTTCAACCCGACAGGAATTTTGAGAAAAATCCAAAGTCAAGTATAAGATTAAAGGGGAACTCAAGCTTACTTGTTGCAACCATACATTATGTTGAACAAAATATTAATAAAATAATGTCTCTTATTTTAAATACATGGGATCTAGCAAGTAGATTTGTTTCTCTTGATTCCAAGATTCAAAATACCAGAGAATATTTGAAATATGACATTGAAAATGATGAAGGATTTTTCAAGGATGGACTTGCCACATCCATTATGAAGGTCTCAACAATGACTGAATATGAAAGAACACAAGAAGATTTACCTTCTCAAGCTCGTATAAAGCAACTAAAGGATGTTGGATTCAAAGAATTAATGTATTAAGGGAGCTATCAAATGAACTTAATGAGTTAACATCCAAAAAGACTGAAGCTTATTCTAAATTGATTGGATTAGATATTGTGGACAACACTGTTGTAGTAGAAGATCCAAATCTAATCTCAAACTCAATGCTTCAAACAAGACAACAGTTCGAAGAAAGCGTGGAAAAATTAAAGAAATTGTTGGCAAAGAAGTTCAATAGTATGATTAAATATACTGAAGACGATATTGATAATTGGATTATTGAATATGCCAATAGAAGTAAGGATATTGAAACTACATTGCAAAATATTTCAATTGACTATAGAAAATACGAAAATGAATTGTTCAAAATCAAATTCAAACAAGAGGTGATTGTTGCTCCTTTGCGACAATATATTGAAGAATGGTTAAAAAGGGCTTTAATTAAGATTTCTGAGGATCCAACGGAAGCAGTTTATACAGGTCATATAACCACAAAAAATAAATATATAAAAGGCACATCAGCAAGCAAATGAAGACATGAGAGATTCATCACAGTAAGTCTAAAGATCATATTTATCCCCAACTTTTTCTCTTTCTAGATAAAAAATCATCTAGATACATTTATTCTTTCCTTGAAGAACATAACCATTTTTTTATCCTTTCTTTCTTTTTCTTTCCAGGTCTAACCTTGCTCTTTCTTTGATTCGATGACTCAATTCTCTTCTCTTATTTTATTTTATGGTCCATGGGATCCCTAATCCCGGTCCTTTTGGACAAACGCATTAATTTTTCATCAGACTGTTAAGACTTTATCATTTTTTAGAAAATCCCAGAGAACCAATTCGGGTTTAATTTTGACTATATCTTTGAACTCTAAGTATTTGAGGATGAGATGTTTGAAATTGACTCAGCAAAATATTATTTTGATTATAATGAAGAACTCTTTCAAGGTTCTCTGACATATGGGCCATCTGTTTTTCTTCCTATAAATGTGATCAAAAATATTTTATGAATGTGATGAATGTGAGATTTGTTTTTCTATTTCTTGAAATACATATATAATTTGTATATATTATTTCTTCCAATTTTACACTTCATGAGTGAAGGTTCCTGGTCCTTTTCTCAAGAACTGTTGGTGTATATTTATCATTTTTTATCTTAATTGAGGGATAAATATTTTGGAGTTTTCTATATAGAACTCTCCCATTTATATATATTGTCCCGAAAGAATTCAAAGAAAATATTTTGGAAAAAATTAAAGAGGAGTACCACCTCTATAAAAATGCAGGGGGATTTATATCCTCATGAGGTTGCTATTTTAGTCTAAATAGACTCAAACGTCAACAGAAGGTTACCTCCAACTTTTTTGTTCTTACCCTCAGTGTTGGTATCCTTTTCCCCAACTGTGTGACTAAGTTGAGGCAATGGTGGTTGAACCAGGGTCTACATGGGTAGTGCAATTGTTTGATGGGGAAGTGATGTTACTAGTACCATAGATGGTGGGTCAAGATACCAAACAGGCATAGTTATCACCATGTTAGGAAGGGTAAGGGTAGTTTTTACTTGATATGTCATTACTCTTGGTGGTCAGTATAAGAACGATATTTAGGTTAGGGCTTGAGGAAGGGTTTCCCAAACTGGTGATTGGTCAATCATGGGGGGAGACTTTAGAGGAGACTCAGTCATGGATAACTTAAATACATGATGAGGTATGGGTGTCATAGGAGGGGACTAATCAATCGTTTTTTTTATGAGAGAAATTATCACACGTACATGGGAAGAATCTTAGGGTAATAGAAGAGGTGGATCTCCCTGATAAGTGCCCGGGAGTGATGGGTCTTGAAAGATTCTTGGACCTATTTCTACGACTAGTGGGATGTTCAAGTGTGCCCCTATGAAAGGAAGGATGCTATCCAAATTTGTAAAAGGGTGAGGTTCATAATGTATTACTTGATCAACAGTGACAACCTTCTCGTTGTGAGGGAAGATCACGGTACGAAACATTGATGAAGCCACTGCCTTCATTATTTACATGTAACTGCATTCTAACAATATATTATATACCAAAGGGGCATTAATGACCTCGATATCAATCAAGACCATATTTCCCACTAGCTCGATGAGGACATTTTGAAAATTCCTTCGGGTTGGGATAGGTGGCCATCATAAGCTCAAAGGGTGATATCAAAAGGAGTAAGGTCAGGGGAGCCTAACTTTTTCCAGACACTTTTGGACATTATGCACATGGACGTGCCTTCATCTATGATACACCTATGAACAATGATGTCCTGGATTGTGACAGGGAATTGGAAAGCAATTATTGGTGGAGTCGAGGCTCTGAGTTGTCAAAATCAAAAGTGATGAGGTGTGAGTCTAAAGGGTCAACTACCACCAATGCAGATAGAAAGGATCATTTTTGAAGGATAAGTTTGCAAAACCTCAATTATATACATGATTGAAGGGGATTGAGCCAAGTCATAGACCAAGTTGTAGCTATGTTCTGCCCTGGTATGTGGGTTATGAGCAGTGCATCACAAAGGTGCTCTCGATACACGTGGGGTAGAGTCACCATTGGGACATGAGATCATCAAAGGGGGACCTGCTAGTAATAGGGGTGTATCCAAGGTGGTCATAGTAGAGTCAGGAGGCATGTCGTATAAATGGTTGTGAGTTGGAAGAAGGACCTCCTCCTCTATTGTGAAGAGGATGTTATGGTTCGTAGAGTTGCCAAGTTGAGCTTGTCCTGGGTTAGGGTACTAACCCATTTGTTGTGTAGGGGGGTAGACTTATTTTTGTGTAGAAACCACTCCTTAATGGGGGAATGGGTTATGTGGAACCATTGGTGGTTGGGGTTGGGTTTGAGGGAAGTTCTATTGAACTGGAAGGCCACCCTACGGTCCAGGGTGTCCTTGTGTGTTCATAGATTCCTTCATTCTTTTGTAATCAACTATTTGGGGGAAATGGTGAGTATAGTGTCCATACTCACTGCATAATGCACATGGGAAGTTGATTTTGAGGGTATTGTTCTTCCCCTAGTGTTGTTGGCCATTATTGGTGCCAATATTTTGGTTTTGATTACCAACATTAGGATTTCCCCCAGCTAATTGATTGTGTTTTTGGGGGTTGCCCCCTATATATGGTTTGCATTAGCTTTTCTTTTTCCCTTTTTCTTTCAATCATTTTGTTGAGTGGCAAGGTTTACCATGTTTAGGTATTTAAATTCTTGAATTTTTTGCATGGGTGAACGTTGGATAGAGTTTACCCCAACCTGTTGCTTCCCTAGTGGGAGCATAGCATTGGGTTGAGGGGGGTAGGAAATGGGTAGTATGGATTACTCTGTTGTGGAGGTCCATAGGGGTTATATGATGTTGAGGGTCCTTTGCCAAAACTTGTGTTACATGACAGACCATTCAAATGGCCAAGAATTTGCATACCTGGTTGGGGTACAGGATTCATGGGTTGCACAAGGTTGTTCCCCCCAATTATTTGAGGAGGAGGAGCAAGGAATGTAGGATTGGGAACACATGGTTTGTTCATAGGAGGAGGGTAGTATGGTGCTCGTCCATGTTGTTGGGGGTATTGATTGGTGCCATGTGAGGGTATTGGTTGACCAAAAGGATTGAGTTGGGTCATAGATCCAATCAGTCCATCAAATGAATGGGATGTTCCTAGCCTTTCTTGACCAAATGACAAGGGACGAGGAGCATTTGGGAGAACTGTATAGAGTTATCAATACTGAGAGTATATCAAATCAAAGTGTTGGGCCTTGGTGATGGCCTCATATTTGGATTGTAGTAATGGCCATGTATTTTGCAATGGTGGGTACCAATTATTTGAGGAACCAATCCAATCATTGTTTCGGGGTGACCTTGATTTTACACAAGCTTCATCTTTGACACCATTCATGGATGTGATTCGTGATATTATTGGAAGTGGTTTGGAAAAAATCAGAGAGGATTTATAGGCCTGTGGCATGATGTATTGGTAACTGAAAACCCATGGCATGAAGTATTGGTAACTAAAAAAAGGCTAAGAAATCCTTGGTTAGAGATGTGAAAGTCGCATGAGACCCTGTTGTTTCATCTACACACCATTTCATGGATTGACCAATCAAGGTAATTTGAAATAATCATAAGTGAATGGAATCATCGGTGATATTGTTGGATGAGTACCACAAGTGAAACATCATGATATGATTAGTTGGGTCTTCGCTAGGTTTTCCATCAAACTTAAGAATGTCTAATGGTAGTTTGGTAGTCATATTTGGCCAAGCCTGATTGTGTAAAATTAGATCATTGGTGAGTTTCGTCGGGTCTGGAATATTTAACAAGGCCAAGTATTGTAGGATTTGTGGTTGTCCTACCATTGTGTGTATTTGTTGAGAGTTAGTTCCTAAGGAGGAAGGGTCACCAGACGAGTTGTTTGGAAGAGTTGTGTTGAGCAAGGTCGAACCAATGATTGTTGCACACAAAGGTGAGCGGGGAGGTTGAACCGACAATGCGTCAAAACCAGGAATGCCTCCCAACACTAGTGGGAGGCCAAGCAAACATCTGGAACATCGAGGATTTTGTGGGTCCCCTATGATTCCATACTAGCAATAAAGTGTGTGATTTTGGGGAAGTGAAAGGATAATTAACAAGTGATTTTGTAAAAATAATGAATATGGCCTACTTTAATCAAAGAACCAAACATTGAATATGGTTAGTAACGAATAACACAAATAAAACAACTATAAAGTAAAAAAAAATTTGGGTAGGATGGGATATTATTCGTGTGGGGGAATAATAAAACAAAGAGCACATGTCCTATCAACCTATCATCCTTCCTCTCAATGTCACTAGGCCTTCCAATAACACTGAACAATGGTTCTTGAACCCACAAAAATAGGAACTAGTGAAGGTGTTAAAGGTCAGTTATAATGAGGGGTAAAGGGTGCATATCACAAAAGAGCCAATGGTATTTCCCAATAACCACACAAACTCTGACCAAGGTGCGGTTGTATCCCAAAATTTCCACCTATGTAGAAAATCCTAGGTTTTGGCCACTAGGTTACCTCATTCAAGTGCAACAAGGGACTCTCGGCCTAAAAAAATGGTCACGGTTCAGGTAACCTCACAAGAGTTGGGTGGCTTAAGAAGGCACGTGCAAAACAACTGGACCTTGGCACTCGCCCCTTCTAGGACATCTCCTTACTTTGTGTTGTAGCAACACTTGAATTAGAGGATTTTAAGCTCCCTAAATAGTCAACCACTAAGATTTGAATGAAAAAGAGATAATGGGGGTTTATTTGGATACCTACCCCTGAAATCCTAACTTAGACTAAAATTTTGTTTTGTGATCTCTCGAGGAGGATTTTATTGAGTTCTTGTGGTTGTGTTTTTTAAAAATGCTTTGGGATTTAGGTCATGGACCAATCTTGTTGCTTAAGGGTGTGCTTGAAAGTTTCCTTGGAACACTTAAATATTTTTTATCCTCCTAGATTTCTTGTGGGCACAAGGAGGAGAGCATACTTTGACGCAAGTGGTCTTTAAAGACCTTTTGAAGTGTGAAAGTGCTTTGTGTGCAAGGATGTAAGTGAGCATAAATTTTAGTATTTTATGTTTGAAGTTGCAACATGTGGATGTTGTGTAGTCCTTTACTCATCTTTGTTATTCACCACTAAATGTTTGTGCAATCCTTGCGAAATTGGAAAACTAGAGTTAGTTTGTAAGAGATGTGGACATGCGGGGTCCTTACCAATATTTTAACTTACTAAGTGTTTGTTTGCAACAATGAAACCCATCCTAGGTTGTACAATTATATGGACATTAAAGGTCCTTACAAATATTTATCTCCCTGGTATATTTACTTTTGCAAAAAGAACTACGAGGTGCATGTGTGCTTTGGCCTCACCTCCTTAATAGTGTGATTGTTTGAATAAACTCGAAAAAAACTAAAGAGAAGATGTGCACATTGTGGGGTGCTTGATGGAATATGTGCGCTTCGTTCTGGTTCCCCAAGATCACTAGAGAAAGTGCAAGGGGAAGAGCATACTTAGAGGTGAACAAGAGATTTCCTAGTCCCAAAAAATAAAAATAAAAAGATATAACTAAGAATTCAAATTCTTCAACTACCCATCCACATGGAAAAATAAAAAGACTTATGGTTCTTTTTGTCTTACCTAGTGATCTAATTTAGCTAATTTGATATGCAAGAAAGTATTCAAAGTAGGATTTGTCGACTTTAAAATGTGCATAAAATAACTACTAAACCCATGTTGAAAGGTGAGGATGAGAACCACCCTCTACTTAGGAGAACAGAATATATGTGTAGATCGTCGAAATGATATATGCATAGACTTGTGCTAATCATGCAGGACTAGAATGTGGTCACAGGTGCAGATCACACACTTTACCGTGATTATTTCTTCGATAGTCGCGTTGATGCTAAAACAACGAATTGAAGATAAATGAGGATGGATTTTGAAGTATTGGGGAGCTAAACACTCAGGTTGAATGCTCAAGGAGCCCAATTTGGTGACCTGCAAAACCATAAAGATGAGAAGAGGGGATCTTGAAGCCTACAATGGGATAGTTTGACTTTGGAACCATTATGGAGTTGTTATTTCATTTAGCTTGTTTCACCACAGGGGTGGGTAAACAATGACTATTAAGTGCTAATGCAGGATATACTAACACCACATACCATATATTAAGGTTAGTGAACCATAAAAAGATACAAAACATAAATAAACACAAAGAAACAAATGCATGAGAAGCAAGATACAAGAACAAACTAAAAAGACAAAGAATTGTTACCAATATATGAGGCTTGTATTGATAACACCACAAAGGGTAGTATGAACACAAGTGGGCTCTCCTAGTCCTTGTTGGGAGGGTCCTTGTTTTTCCCAATGGAACGCCTTTCTCTTTCTCTATAAAAAAAAAACAGAATGATGAGAAGTGGTGTACAAAGCTCTCAATAGGTGAGAGGTTCAATACACTAAACAATAATGGCTATGAGAGTGTGATTGAGCTTGGGAGAAAGGAAGATTCTCTAGACTCATGCTACCAACATAACCTTACATTGATTTTCTTCCCCTTGAATGCATACCCATGGCTCCTTTATATAGGCTTCCTTCAAGCCTTTAATTATCTAGTTCCAAGTGTGAAAGGAGATTCCACATAAGTGTGGATCCCACTATGCTTGTGTGGTCCTGGAGCTATTTTTAGAGATGAAGGGTTGACCTATTTTGGTACTCTGAGTTGAGGTTATGTGAAATGGGTGTGGCATCATAAATGCATCATTTTTCAGATCGGTGTGGCTTTCAACGGGGACAGTCGTATGAGCGTGCACGAATAGCATGAAACTTGCTTCAATAGGCCACACGAAGTTGCCAAAACCCACTTTCCATAGTTTCCTGCTATGTTGAATGAGGCTTGTTAATGTTGTAAGTATGCACTTTGGTGTGTTGGACTGACGACTTCTCCGATGATCACTTGTATAACTTGGTGAGTGGTTTTTAGGTGATAACAATAGGCTAATTGTAAGGTACTAGGTCTATTATATTAGCAGAAAAGAGAAATAATGCTGAGAATAACACCGAGATAGCAACAAAATATGAAAATATTGCAGAGATAACAGCGGAACAACAAATTATATGCAACCACAACACCAGGAATATTCCTTTATTGACAGGAAAAAATGTTCACTTGCCTCTTCGAGGGGGTAATCTCCAGCAGAGCAGAGCTCTATTACAATAATTATTCAAGACAAAACTTCTCATACCCTCTACTCCTATTTATACTAAATATATTTATCGAAAAGAACAATCTAGAGGAAGATCCTTCTAGAAGCGAAAGCTTCTATTAGGTCTTCTTACATTTGACTTATTCCTCCTTATTGTTAGGCCTTATTAATATTGACCTTTATTACATGGAAATATATTATTCTACCCACTTGTGGGGTTAGGGAGGTTAGGTCCCTAACATGCCCTCCCCCTTAAAATCAACATTGTCCCTGGAGATGAGGAAATTGTTGCAGAATGGTAGTTGGCTCCCAGGTGGCATCTGGTGGCGTTGTATATTTCCACTGGACTAACACTTCCTTGATGGTGCGTTGACGAAGACGATGCTCACATTGGTCCAAAACAACTTGTGGATGCAACCAGATGGATCCTTCTTCATCCAACTTGGGAATGTTGGTTTGAGTTTGGCACTTAATTCCAATCACCTTCTTTAAGTAGGAGACATGAAAAACAAGATAGATCTTAGAAGGACTGGGAAAAGATAATTGATAGGACACCTATCCCATGCGCTTGAGAAATGTATAAGGACCATAAAATTTGGGCACCATTTTTTGACAATGTTCTGCCTTGAGTGAAGTTAGCTTATAAGGTTGTAGTTGAAGAAATACCTGGTCTCCTTGAGCAATTGACATTTTGAGCGACTTTGATTTCCTTATTGCTTCATGCAATTTTGATCCATGACCAAATTCTCTTTGAGGGTATGGAGAATAACCTATCGAACTGTAAGCATTTGGTCAACCGCTTGGACCTTCGAGACACCTGGCATGTAGGAGATAACAGAATGTGGATTTTGTCCATATACTGCTTCAAAAGGAGTCATGTGAGTAGTTGTATGGTAAGAAGTGTTGTACCACCATTCAGCTAATGCTAACCATTGAGCCCATTGATTTTCCCTTTTAGAGGTAAAACACTTCAAATATGTCTCCAAACACTTGTTGACAACTTCAGTTTGATCATCGATATGGGGATGATAGGCGGTGTTGAGATGCAATTGGGTGCCCTGTAGCCTGAAAAGTTCTTGCCAAAAATTGTTGGTGAAAGTGGGATCTTGATAATAAAAAAATAGAATGAGGCATGCCATGAAGCTTGAAGACATTATCCACAAACAGTTGAGCCATAGTAGATGCGGTAAATGGGTGTTGAAGAGTACAGAAATGAGCATACTTGGAGAGACAATCAACGACCACCATGATGACTCACTTATTGCTTGATTTAGGTATCCCACAATAAAATCCATAGAGATGTCCCTCCAAATAGCGGCTGCAATCGGAATCGGTTGTAGTGTGCCAGAAGCTTTGATTGTTTCTCCCTTGTTGCATTGACCAAGATCACATTCTTCCACAAAAGTGTGAGTGTCCTTTTTCATACTATACCGGAAAAAAGAACATTCGACCCCGTCATAGGTTTTGGTAAACCCCGAGTGCCCAGTTGTGGGTGTAGCATGAAGCTCATAAAACACTGTGGATTTAAGTTGTGATTGTTTACTTAAATACAAACGGCCTTTGTAGTGAAGCTCATCATTATGCCAAGAGTACCCTGGTGAAACTAGAGAGTTGGCTTGCAATTGTTGGATCATATGCGAAATTTTAGAATGTTGTAGCCATTCCTGGAAAACAGCTTGAAGCCAATCTGGTACAATGAAGGAGAGGGAGAAAAGGGACCCTTCATCTTCATATTTTCGTGAAAGAGCATCAACAACCACATTTTCTTTGCCTTTCTTGTAAATGATCTCACAATCATATCCAAAGAGCTTAGTGTTATCACTGAAATTTCGTCCGCACATGG
>SNQJ01S0016424.1:191228-205850 GCA_010110895.2 Picea sitchensis | reverse complement strand
CCACAATATTTCCATAATTCTGAACAGTCTTGCGATAATAGCTTGTTAAACCCAGAAAACCACGCAAGCTTTTGATAGTCTTGGGGCGAGGCTAATTCTGCATTGCTTCAATCTTTTTAGGATCCACCCGGATACCGGCCTTGAAAACAATATGACCCAATTACTCTACTTCTGAGGTGCCAAAGGCACATTTAGAGTGTTTGAGGAAAAGTTGGTTATTAGAGAGTAGATGGAGAACTTGATCCACATGGGCAAGATGGGATTGCCAAGTTTTACTTTAGATGAGAATATCATAAAATAAAACTAAGGAAAAATGATGAAGAAAAGGATAGAAGACATGATTCACAAGGATTTGGAATGTGGAGGGGGGGTTACACAGGCCAAAGGGCATGACTAAGAACTCATAATGACCCTCATGAGTTAGAAAGCCAGTCTTGGGGATGTCAGCTTCTTTCATACGTATCTGGCGGTAGCCAGAACGCAGATCAAGTTTAGTGAAGTATTGAGCACCACTCAGCTCATCCAAGAGATCATCAATGATAGGAATGGGAAACTTGTCCTTGATGGTGAGTTTATTGAGGGCATGAAATTCATGACACATGCACCAAGTAACTTCTTTATTGAGTACCATGAACACAGAAGAAGAATAAGGGATAGTACTAGGGCGGATAACACCTGCTTGGAGCAATTCCTACACTATTTTCTCAATTTCATTCTTTTGGGCAAAGGGATGACAATAAGGGATAACATTGGGAGGAAGATTTCCAGGAACAAGAGGGGTGGAATGATCATGAACACCATGAGAAGGCAGAAGTCCTTGAGGAGTGGAAAAAACAACTTGATGTTTGGAGAGGATAGCTTGGAAGTCAAGACGCACAGAGGGTGTCTCAACCGCTTGAATGGAATGGAGTTGAGCAATAATACTGAAGTGGCCTTTCTTAAGGAGCTTTTCCATGCGATGGGAACTGACGATCTCAGGAGAAACAACTGTGAGACCTTGGAATTGATACCTTTGTCCCTCAGGTTGGAATTGCATGGTTAATTCCTTAAAATCCATAAGAATGGGACCCATAGTTTGTAACCATTCAACACCTGGCACAATGTCACAACCACCCATGTCAAGGGCAAACATATGATATTTCAGGTGGTAATGTCCAATTTGAAGACGTACGTTTTCACAACGCCCACCACATTTCATGGACCCACCATTGGCTATCGTGATTTCAAAATTATTGACAACACGAATATAGCAATTGGTTTCCTGAGAAATGTGACGATGAATAAAATTGTGGGTGCTACCACTGTCAAAAAGGATGATGACCTTCCTATGCTTAATATAGCCAATGAGATTGAGGGATTATGGAGCGGAGAAGCCAGTGAGGCCATGCAATGAAATGAGTGGGTCAACTTTAGGTGGGTCAGCAGGCTCCTGGGTAGCATCAAGAAGGGAAGGCTCTTCAACAAGGGGAACTGTCGCATCTTCTTCAGGAACATATTCAAAAATGGCCATAAAAAGTTTTTTTTCCTTACACTTGTGCCCCGGAAAATATTTTTCATCATAATTATAGCAAAGACCATTCAGTTGGCGTTCATCCATTTCATCCCTAGTTAATTTTTGGACCTTGAGGGGAGTGGCAAGGGGATTAGTTGGTCTAGGGCGAGGAACAAAAGAGGGTTTTTTGTTATGGGAAAAAACAACTTGTTGGTCCTCTTTGGCATGTTTAGTAGCTTCCAACCAAGTCTAAGGGTGGGCCATGAGAACCTAGGATCATATTTCATCCTTTAGGCCACTGATAAATCATTCGCAAAAGAATGCATTTGACATGCCCTCGGTTCGAAAGGCCAAATTCTCAAAAGAAATTATAAAGTCTTCCATTGTGCCTGATTGTTTCAACTTGGTCAAATGATTGAGATAGTGGGTATCAATGTCAAAGCAATCATAGAGCTATGCAACAAAATGGGTCCATGCAATATACCTATGACGTGATTTTTTACGCAATTTCACCATTCCCATCGTTCATGATCTAGATAGAGGAAATCATAGCGAAGTTTGGCCAAATCATCAATAATACCATGTAGAGAAAAATAATTCCCCATTTGAGGGACCCAACCTGTGGGATTGAAACCATCAAATTTATTGACCTCAACACAGGGAAGACAGGGGTCACAATGAAAGGAGTTGGATTGAAAATGCGGAGAATGAGAGTAATCAGCAACATCTGGTTGGTCCGAGGAGGAAGGACCCGAAATGCGGTTCAACAACTGGTTGACAAGAGATTTGAGGGTGTTAAATTGGTTCATGAATTTGGCATCCATGGTGTCAAATTGGTGCTAGACTTGGGTATCGAATTGTGCAAGGTGGGAATTGGAAGAGCCAATCTTAGATGTCACTTGTTGGATGGATTCCTTGGCTTTATTGATGGAATCTTGTAGGTCTTGGTTGCGAGTGTTGGCCATTTGGAGAGGGGGAGTGTGGGTAAGGGAAAATGGGTGGGTGGGACCACAGAAAAGTACTTATAAGTGATAGGTACCATGACGATTAGGGCGATAAGGGGAATATAATGGGATAGGCGGAAAAATAAGGAAGTTGGAAAGGGGTCAGGTCCACTAAAAAAAAGGCTTAAAAATGAAAGGTATGATTGTGATCAGGGCGAAAAGGGGAATCCAATGGGATAGGTCCCAAATATGTGTGATAGCGGGACCATTATACTCTTTTTTTTTTCTTCTGCAAAGTTATACTCCGAACTGAAGAATATTGCAATGTTGAAATGCCAAAATTCTTAACATGAAGAAATATGTAGTAATTTTGCAACCAGAATATAGGAGGCACAGTTGCGCATCAATAGGTCTGGTCTGTTTTGTTTCTATTTCCTTCCCAAGGGTTTGGGTATTCAAGGGTTCTACAAACAAGGATTTTCCCTGTGTTATAGTTCTTTGATATACGTTCAGGGTCCAACAGTTGTACTCGGCCCAATATCTCAGGGCACCAACTAAAGAGCCTAGATTGTTCACTTAGTCGTACTACTCGACTACCCAAGTACTAGAGAGTATCTTCTCGAATGTTGTTCTCAGTGGCACTATAGTAGTCAAGTGATCAATCGGTTTATCTATAGAAGGCTTCAGGAGATCTAGGACGACCCGTATACAGGTGTTGTCTAATGCGCTACCACTCGAAGGTGTACCAACATGGGTTACAAGGGTGGCCAACATATGTGCACTTAAGTACCACTTGTATTTCCTGTGTGTATTAATCCTTGACCACGAGTTTATGTGCATAACGACATATCTTTGTAGCTTTAAGACATTAAAATATGTCTCTACCCTGAAAAAAATTAACCCACAATTTTCTGCTAAGGAAAGTGCTCTGATACCACTTGTAAGGTACCAAGTCTATTATATTAGCAAAAAAGAGAAATAATGCAGAGAATAACATCGAGATAGCAACATAATATGGAAATATTGCAGAGATAACAACGAAACAACAAATTATATGGAACCCCAACACCATAATTATACCTTTATTGATAGGAAACAATGTTCACTTGCCTCTTCGAGGGGGAAACCTCCAGCACAGCATAGCTCTATTCCAATAATTCTTCAAGACAAAACTTCTCATACCCTCTAATCCTATTTATACTAAATCTATATATCCAAAAGAACAATTTAGAGGAAGATCCTTCTAGAAGCGGAAGCTTTTATTAGGTCTTCTTACATTTGACTTATTCCTCCTTATTGGTAGGCCTTATTAATATTGACCTTTATTATATGGAAATATATTATTCTACATGCTTGAGGGGTTAGGGAGGTTAGGTCCCTAACACTACCACCATTCTAGCTATTTTGTATTGCTATGTATATTGTAATGTAATTACTCATTAATATAAGTTGGTTTTCACTGCAATGCTTTGCTTTCAATATTATATTTGTGTTCTCTTTGCAATATTGCATGTTCTTTCATTTAGTTCTCAATCCAATCCATGTCACATAGACATCATATATTTCCCATGTCTCTTCCCACAAGTGGGTTTTTCTTCCATTTCGCACCTTATAATCCCTTCAAAAGGGTAGATAGTCATTAAATGTCATTCTTCAAAACACTTTATTGATCCAGATTATTTTGAGAATGAAATGAAGGAAGAGATATAACAATGAAATATACAAAGATATTGCAATAAACATAGAGATACAATAATGCACAATTTTTATAAATGACAACAATGTACATAAACTGTAAAAATACAGAGTGAATGAACTCGCTAGAATGGTGGCAACTTATCTCTGAGAAGAGATGTGATGGCTATGCTCATTCACAAGAAGATGATGATGTTTACAACGAGGCTCTAAAGGCCTTTTTAACATAAAGAAAATCCAAAACCCTAACCTTGGAAGATGAAATGCCAAAAGGTTTGCGGGCCCCGATGGGGGTAGTTGATACATCAACTTCCCAAGGGCGTAACTTTTGCATACGATATATGTTTGGGGTGCATGATAGCTCATTGGAAAGGTCTATCCGAGGACTACACATTTACCCATCTTACACTCTATAAATTTTGTATTTTGACTATGACAGGCCCAAAAAACATTTTTTAGGGCCTCAAAACGGCCCCGAAAAGATGTAGAAAAATTGCGAAGGTGGAAACCCCTGTTTTGGGCCAACGGAATAGGTGGGTGGCCACCGATTTCCACCTAGATCATTCTTCCCCCCTTGAGAAGAAATGGTCTCCATTGCATCAAGTTATCGAGGAATATTTTGTTGAATCTAAACCTTGGTGAGTTATTTTCCTTGTTGAAGAATTTGTCATGCTTAGCTTCGTGATGGTTGTTATGAACCCATTGTTGGCAGGGTTGGATTTGTTTAACCAATATAGCTGCATGATTTGCTTGAGTGTGGGAGGAATCTGTCGGTGAATATGCAACATGAAGAACATGAAGGAATTTGTTATAACTTGGTTTGACTAGGCAATGTGGAAGCACCCCCATAGGTGCAGTAGGAATATCTTGGTGCTCTTCTATAATCTTGTTAATATGCTTCTGTTGGATAGAAAGGTCTTGGACCGAGGCTACAGTGGTTGCAATGTCCTTCTCTTCTGACCAGATTGTGAAGAGGCTAAACTTTGCGGTATGAGAGATTACTTTATGGCACTRTTTTGTCGGGACAGTAGTCGGAACTACCTCTGGTATCCTGTAGAGATGACCCCCCAGAGTAACCATGACGCTACATGGTCGAGACTCATAAACAACATGACGCTTCCACATATATGACTAGCCTAAAAAAACATCACATACTTCCATTGGGGAAACATCACACAGTATCTCATCCTTGAAGGGCTTGATGTTGTATGACAGGTGGCACTATCGGCTGACACGAATATCTTGTCCCTGGCAAAGCTATCCTATGTTGTATGGTTGTGGGTGTGGTGTTGTAGGCAAATCCAACTACTTGGCGACCTATGCTAAGATGAGGTTCTTATGGMTTTCGYTATCAACAATAAAATGCAGCGGGGTCCCCTTCACCCACATCTGTGAATGGAAAAGGTGCTCCCCCTCCTCGGGATCCTCGAGTTCTTCTGATTGGATTGTTGCGGTCACGATAGTAGCAGTCAGTTCTGCATCAATTATCTATCTCCTTTCATTATTATCTGAATCAAAGTTTGAGTCGGGGTTCGACTTTATTTCTTTGATCTCAGACACCGATGACCTTTTTTAGCGACATTCATCGGTGTTGTGCCAAGGGCTTTTGTGGAAGTTGCACGACTTCCCGGTGTCTTTCTTCATATTCTTGCTTCTCTTCGTTCCCTACGGCTTGGATCGGTTGTCTTGAGGTTGACTATTCTATGGATTAGGGTTTCCTTTACCATACTTTGGTTGTTGCAGATTTGCAAACCCAAATTCCCACTTGTTCTAATGCTTAAATTTCTTCTTGATTTTAACAACATATCAATAAGCAACTCCCGGTGATGAGATATCCAGAAACTCCTTTTATGTTTGGATGTACCTGTGTAGAGCCCCGTGGAATTTTAGAACCAGATGTTTCTCATAGTCTTTGATACCTAGCTTGGTGTTCAAGGTATGGAGGGTATTTGTGAACTCCAACACAGTTTGACCCCTCTCTTGATGCATCGTGGTCCATCTCATGTATTGGTCACCATAGTTTCCCACAGGGTAATATTTCTCCTTGACCACATCCATAAAAAAATCCCAAGTGGGATCAACCCCAAATATTCCAGACTCTTCTGTGGAATTTTTTTCCCGGTAAATTTCCCACCAATGCTTGACATGGAGGAGATCCTTAAGGAGTGCAAAGGTGATCTTTTCTCTGTCGGAAAAATTGTGAACAAAGAAATAACCTTCTTGCAAATTTAACCATTTTTCCAAATCATCTGCATCAATCTGACCTTCAAACATGAGAATATCAAAATTAACTCGTACCTTGAATGGGGAAGCGTCTCTAAAGCAACTGCTTGACGAAGATGTGCATGTTATTGTCAGCAATCGTTGAAGGATTTGGGAAAAAATCTCCAGCATTTCGTTCCTCTGTTGCGCGAGGGATTCCACGAGAAAAATATTGATGGGATCTTCTACTCCCTCCTCTCTCTTCTCTTCTACCATGGGAGGCCTCTTGGGTTGGTGAGAGTGGTTTTCCTCAAGAGAAACTAGCTTGAGACCCAACTCTCTATACCCTGACCTCGTCGGGGACATGCACTAAGAAACGAAAAGGAGTAGCCTACTATGATACCACTGATCCAATTTATTTTGAGAACGAAATGAAGGCAGAGATATAACAATGGAATATACAATGATATTGCAATAAACACAGAGATACAATAATGCACGATTTGTATTAATGAAAACAATGTACAGAAACTGTAAAGATATAGAGTGAATGAACTCCCTAGAATGGTGGCAGCTTATCTTTGAGAATAGATGTGATGGCTACGCTCATTTGAAAGAAGATGATGATGTTTACAATGAGGCTCTCAAGGCATTTTTAACATAAATAAAATCCAAAACCCTAACCCCGGAAGATGAAATGCCAAAAGGTTTGTGGGCCTCGATGGGGGTAGTTGATATGTCAACTTCCCAAGGGTGTAACTTTTGCATACAATCTACGTTTGGGGTGCACGATAACTCGTTGGAAAGGTCTATCCGAGGACTACACATTTTTTCATCACACTTAGGCTAAGTCATATAATGTGACTATGGCAGGCCCAAAAAACGTTGTTAGGGCCTCAAAATGGCCCCTGAAGTTTAGGACCTAAAAAGATGTAGAAAAACTGCCGAGGTGGAAACCCCTATTTTGGGCTAGCGCAATAGGTGGGTGGCCACTGATTTTCGCCTGGATCATCTATGTATAATTTTCACTCCAATTATAGGTCCACATTATTGACTTTTCCTTAAACCATGTCCATGTCATTTTACCATAAAGGCTTGTGTCAAAGTTTTTAATAATTGTAATTCCTAAACCTCCTCTAGTCTTGGGATTCCATGCATTCTTTTAGGGTGATAAAGGGAATTCTATTTTCTAGTGAAGAACCCCCCAAAGAAAATGCTCTTGTAATTACTTGATCTCCTTTATGGCCTTTGTTGGTGTTGCAAAATAAAAAAATACATTGATTGGGATGGATTGTAGAATTACATTCATAAGCACGATCCTCTTGGTTTTCTTTATTTTGTTTATTATTTCATCCTAGGACATACTACACCTAAAGTTTTAAATCAAACAACCCCGTAGGTACTTGCTTAGGAGTAAGGATCTTGAGAAATTTAGGGTATGTTATTTTTCTTATATACCTCTATATTGACATGAAAAATATGTTGTTGTTGTTTTAAAATCCTTAATCTTTGTTCCTCAAATCTTTGAGAAAGGGGTCAAGGGATTTCCCAAATGCCTTAACCTCCATGATTGTGTCTTCTTCGATGAGAAGATTGTTATGAGAAAATTGTCAGTGAGAAATTGCTTCTAAGATTCCTATTGGTTTTATGCCTTTAACTTCTCTTATTTCCTTCATTCGTTTGGTGGTCTTATTGGGTCATTTTTCTAAAAGGATAAATAGATAGTGGGATAAAGGATACCCTTTGATCTAGGTGGTCATATAGTGTAATCTCGGAAATGGTTCTAAGATTGGTATTTTTTAGGTTTTGGACTTCTTGCACATTTTTAGAGTTTTCCCATGCATTGTTTCACAATTCTAACGCCTAAATGAATAGTTTTAGGAACCAACTATAGATTTCTTTTAACAAGATGAATAAGATCAAGGGAAAAACAACACACATAAATGTATGGTCTCAAAAAGGTTCCCCTTTTTACATGCAATTCGTCCTCATCCAGGTCAATGTGCACACTCAACCCTAACTTCATGACAAGGTTGGGGTTGCTCCATCTTAGGGATTTTTGGAATATTATAAAAAAGTAGTTTTAACCTCTTGTTATGGGATTTTTTTAATATAAGCATTGCAAACACAACCCTTCTCATAGAAAAATACCAATATTCTAGCCATTGTATATGTGCAATGTTTTTCACCATTCTTTAAGTAACAGAATTTGGTTTTCACTACATCTATATGTTTTTTTTTCTCAAAAAAGAAAGAATCGTAATTTTATTAATTAAACAAAATTATATTTATTGCATGCCTCATAACATGTCTTGATTTATCAACTGATATCCACATCATGTAAAAACCTTCTCATATTCCCCCCTAGCACCAAAAAAGGTCATGTAGAATAACCATCATAAGGCTTCAGAAAAGTGTCACCATATACCCTCTAGTATAACTCGAAATAGTTCCAAAAATTGACCATAAAAAGGTTCCCATATAGACAATCATAAACCATTCCACCTAGGATTGGAATCACTAATGAACTTCTACATAAAATATACAATTATCATGTCATCACATCTAATATTCTCGATGAACCCAAGGGTGAAAAAAAATCACAATATAGATCAACACATGTATAATCAGTAAAATGGAGGATGTTCATATTTAGACAATTGGATATCCCTAGATTTAGATATATGCCATTCAGCCCCATCAAATAAGAGACTATCCTTGGACGATTCATTCACCAAAACATTCATTTCCCTAAAAACATGGACGAACAAAATTTGATTATTAGCAACAATGTTTTGAACTCCTTTGAAGATGGGCCTCAAAAAGAAGTTTTCTAAAGAATACATCCCCTACATCCAATTAATCTCCACCAAAGAGTTTCAAAAATTTTGAATTTTAGGGACACCTTTTTTTGTTGCAAGCAAGATAATAAGCTTCAAGGCCATAAGTTCTACAAAGTCGTTGGAGCCTTTACCAAGACCATATTTGTACTTTAAAACCTAGGATTCCCTCAAGTGTGATTCCCCACCTGCACCACTAATTTGTGGGTATCCCTAAGCATCACCATTAAAATCATCCTAGCCTCTTGAACTATCCACCTCTATCATGTCAATCTATCTTTGGGGTTTTTCATTTTTTGTTTGCATCAAATAACTTAGGATGTTCAGGCATTATGATGCACATTGAATAGCTAGAATAATATTGTGCTCAATCAAACTAGAATTTCTAGTGATTCATATGCCCCATGCAATGATAATTTGAAAAGCTTTGTATCCTTTAAACTCTCGTTCTCACACCAAGTCCTCAAATTTTCCTCAACTGAAAGACCCTTCCATGCATATTTCAATCCTATTAGAGATTCAACCTGTTTCCAAACTTGCACAACATAAGGACACAAAATGAGCAAATGNTTTGTATCCTTTAAACTCTCGTTCTCACACCAAGTCCTCAAATTTTCCTCAACTGAAAGACCCTTCCATGCATATTTCAATCCTATTAGAGATTCAACCTGTTTCCAAACTTGCACAACATAAGGACACAAAATGAGCAAATGTTGAATATTCTCCTCTTCTTCCTTACAAAGTGAGCTCCTATTGGGACCATATCTATTTTTTTGCAACAAATGATCCCATGTGAGAACCTTAATTCTAAGTGTCAACCAAATAAAAATCCTTAACTTTAATGGGCATTTAAAATTCCAAATAATCTTAACCACCACTATGCATTCCCCATAGCATCAGCTTCGCATGGAACTTTATATCCAAGATTAGGAGTATCTCTCTATAAGGGTTCCTTGACCAAATGGGTTTATTATCACAAATCTGTAGTCTTCTGGAGTGGTGGGTGGTTCATCCTCAGTGGGAACGCGGATCTGGAATTGAGTCATGGTGATTCCTTTTATTTTCTTCTTCGTTTATGCAGTTCCTCTCTTGGGTTTCTTCGGTTGTTCAGGGTTTGATATATGCTCATGATCTGGCTCCTTTTGGTGGCTACTGATGTCTCATTTCCTCCACTTGACATGGTTTGTTCCAGAGCTTTGAGGTCTTGCCTTGGGTGAGCGGTGTTGCAGTTCGGCACTTTGAGGTCCTGTTGGGAGGGCGAGTTGTTTCTGATCACTTGTTGGTCGAGGTTTCCATCAATATTGTTTCTTTTTGGTCTTGTCGATCTGAGGGTTTCACACCTCTCTGACCTAGTCCTTCCGGCCTTCTGGGTCTGTTGGGAGTACATTTTTTGGGTTTTTACATCTCTCGGGTTCTCTAGTGTGGGGTCTTCACCGACCCATTTCGAGGATCATTTCAAGTTAGTCTTTCTTCTTTTTTTATGGCATATCTGCCATCTATTTTTCCCATTTTGATATATCTACGCATGTGCTATATGCACCTATAGAATGTAATTTGGTTCTCTCCATATGAATAGAATTATGCTTTTTTCCGAGGAAAAAAAAAAGGGTTCCTTGACCAAATCAATTCACCCTCATACTCCTTGATCTAAACATGAATGGCATGTAAAGAGTCAATGTACATATCCTAATATATAGTGTCCTCATCATGTAAACCTATTGTCTCTATTGATTTCTATTTTTGCAACCAAATTGAAGTAAAATCAAGATTTTCCACCTAACCAAGGGTGATTTTTTTTTTTATCATGTAAAATATTTACCAAATTTTCATCACATCCAACCCATGGATATTTCCCTAGTCTTACCATGCTCTCCTTTCCTACTTTCCAAACAATCCACCTCGTAATAAAAGGAAATGATAAGACTAGTGCCTTCCATATTATGGATGCAATTTGATGAGATTTTGTAGGTTTTCTGATCCATTCTTCAACATGATATGGCTCCACATATTTTTACTGACCACTTGGCGCCATAAACCAACATATATAATCAATCTCCAACGACATTTTGCAACCAAGGATTTTGCTAAATGGCATATATTATTAAGACTACACCTGCCTAGATCCTTGGGAATAACAATCTTTTATTGTTTTACCCATGCCAAGCCTTTCTTTTTTTTATCCCCTGAACAGGGAAATCTAAAAATGATCCTTCTTATTCTCTCGGGGACATCATTTGGAATGAATTATAGAGACATATGGTAAACCAAGATGGCTTCTAAAAATGACTTGGAAAGCACTAGCCTTCTCCCCCTTGATAACCATTTATTACACCACATAAAATTTATTTTGTCAACCTTAGCCACTAACTAGTCCCAATAATGCCTCACCTAATCATTAGGTTTTAATTAAAATCCAAGATACTTCAATATTTTCTGTAAATTTATTCGATGAAAGGGGAACATATGAGAAAGAGCACACAAATTATAATCATCAACCCCTGAAAAAGATGCTATAAACTCACCCATATTGATATTCATACATATTTCATTGCAATATAATTCTAATAACTCTTTTAGTTTTTTTTCGTCTCTTCTAGAACATCACATAAGAGAAGAATGTCATTTACAAAGAGAAAATGAGATAGAAATAAAGAACCACCAATTTTAATACCTTTAAAGGATCTAGATCTCTTTACCTCTGGTCAATCCCTACTTAATCCTTCAACCATAATAAGAAAAAGCAGGGGGGCACCCCTACCTCAACCCCCTACCAAGCTTGGAGAAAGTTGATGTTGAACCATTAATCAAAATAACAAGAGATACAAAGGAAATTCAATTCATCACCCAATTTACAAAGTGGACTCTAAATCCTAGGTGAATTAGCATCACTCTTAAGTTTATCCAACTAAATTGATCATAAGCCTCCGATGAATCCAACTTAACAACCATAACTTGTAACTTCTTAGTATTTATATAATGTATCCCCTCCTAAGCTACACCAATGGCTTCATGAATCTATTTGCAATTAAAAATCCAAACTATTCATTAGAGATATAATTTGTTAAAATATGATTTACTCTCATAGCTACAATTTTGGCCACAATCTTATATATATATAGTTACACCGAGAGATGAGCCTAAACTCTTCAAAAGAGGAGGGATCATTATATTTGGGAATAGGAGCTATGAAAGTAGCATTGAAGGTTTCCAATATCTTCCCTGAGACCCTGGACTCTTCTATAATCCTCAATAAATCATTTCCAATAATCTCACAAAATCCCAAGAGAAACTCCACAATCCAACCATTAGGACCTCAGATTTTATCTTTTTGAAATTAGTACAAAAAAGTTTGTAGCTCCTCTTTTGATACATCCTCCAACAACTTGTCATTATCCTCGTCATTTACAAAGATGGGAAAGAAAGTAGTCATTTTAACCACTTCGGCTAGAGTAACCACTCTCTTCGTTATAAACCTCCTTGAAATGATCAAACCCTGATCTTGCTTTGTCCTCAAATATAGTATCCATAGTCCCATCACTCATGGCTACCTTCTAGATGGTATTTATATTCTTTCTATTAATAACATATTGATGAAGAGGGGGGAGGCGGATAGGGTTTCCCTAGCCACTTGCCCTCTCGCAGGYGCTCGACTATGCTTCCCCCTGACGACGCGTCCCTTCGGTGGTGGTATGGACTGGAGCTTCATTTGTGTGACCTTTGGCCGGTTGGGATTTCTTTCTCTCCAGTCTTCTGGTGGCTATGCCTCTGTGGGATGCTATTTTTTCCCCTGCCTCTTTCAGTGACGGTGAATCCTTCTATGGGTTTGGAATACTTGTTTTCTTTGTTGGTGGCTTTGCCCCTGTGGACTCCCCGCCATGCCTGCGTCGATTCGGGGCTGGATCTGGTGCTTCTTTTTATCACGCGGCCCTTRGTCTTTTGGACCGACATATACTCTGGTTACTATCATGATGGGAGGTTCTTTGCCTCTTGAACCTGATAGGGTTTCTTCCTATCGATGGCTACCTCCTTTGGAGATTCGGTGGACTAGTTTTGAGTCCCTAGACTTGGGATCTGGTGCTTGGTGTAGGGATTGCTGGGTATTCTACTCTTTGGAGGGTGGGTTGGAGCTTTGAGGTCCATATTTTGGGCATGCAATGTGGATCTACGGATCTGCACATTGGGGTCCTTTCTTGGGCATGCAATTTTGGCCTATCTTATTGTTCCTGGTTTTACTCAGTCATTGTTGTATTTAGTTTCTTCTCTTTTACCCATCTTTGGGGAGTGCTTCATGCACCTATGTATGTAATTTGGTTCTCTTTGATAAATAAAATTACGATTTTTTCCAAGGAAAAAAAACATACTGATGAAGATACCCTTTTAACCAAAGTGCTTTGCTTTTTGGCCTCCACTTTGCTTCTTTTTCAGATATTATCGTCCTTTTCCTTTGCTCCAACCGTGGGACCTTATTCTTGAACTCCTTGTTAGGATATCTAGCCATATTTTGAATATATAAATCCTTAAGTTCCACCTCTATATCAACCATCTCTTGGTCAATCCTTTAACTTTTTCTCATGTGCCCACCAAATTGATTCATGTTTTATATTCTTTAGGTTTTCTTCAAACTAAAGAGAAACTGACATATTTGATGACCCATCAAATGGAACCCGCTTGTCTTTGACCATACTAAAAAATTCCTCCTCCTCAATCTAATTAGGATTAAACTAGAAAGGACTTGAATATTTTCTCCCTAATGAAGCCTTCTCAAGAAGTATAGGAAAATAAGCTGACTCGTCATTAGTTCCAACCCATTGTCTTATCCTCATCAAATCATTTCTCAAAGCTTAAGATACCAAAAATATATCCAAATGTTTAGAAATTCTATAATCACCCACCTTTTTGTTCCTCCAAGCATGCCTCAACTTAGAAGGCTCAACGTCAAAAGACCCACCTCTCCCAACCTCCTCGGGATAAAATAAAATAGGGGATTAGCCTAAGCTAACGACCCCTATTTTTTAGCTCTGCCAAGTGAAAAAAATAGATCTCTGTTACACATGAAATTGTCACACCTAGGTACCTCGCCCTAAGTGTCGTAAAGTGTCAAATAAGCATTTCATACACCTTGACACCATGGAATAACCTATGTCACAATCCCTAGACAATGTGGAGGAGGGATATATTACATGGAGGCCAAAATACCAAGTACACATAAATTATTATTAATATTCATGGAAAAGAAATTGATTAAGTGTGAGAATCAAGTGCACATGAATTATTATTAATATTCATGGAAAATAAAGTAATTAAGTGTGAGAATCCACCTCACATTTGGTTTCCTATTTTTTAGGAAAGGTGGAGGATCTCATGGATGGTTGAAATATTTCCTCCTTGAAATCCTTAAGAGATATTTCCTCCCCAAAATTCTTAAGAGATATTTTCTCCCTAAATATCT
>SNQJ01S0016424.1:128582-156097 GCA_010110895.2 Picea sitchensis | reverse complement strand
GGTTGGATTTTTTGTCCCCGCAGGTTTCGAACCAATGACTTTAACATCACAGAGTGGCTTAACAACACACTCCGTCACCCACTGTCCTACACCTCGGGGACTTAATATAATTTAATCTTAATCCTCTAAACATTGCTAAATTTGTTTTTCAGTAAAGGCAATTAAATAAATAAAAACACCCTTCAAATTTTATTACTACTTAAATGAACTATTAAGTAGAACTAATCCATTGACAGGTGAATAAACCCTAAATGATATTTATTATTCTCTCTTTAGTATTGATGTATATTTGTGGATGCAGTGCCTAAATGTATTTTAAATGATGGATCCAACATGTGCAACATTTTAATCAAATGACGGATCGAAATGCAGCGTCTGGACACGCTGTGAGGTAGGATAGTGATATGCCCAGAAAGACTCTCTGACCTTTTTCCAACCTAAAATAAGATGCAAGGATGAGACGTAGTGCCAACATTTACTCAATTCAATGGAGAAACAAAGAACAATGAAATCAAATCTACCATGAAAAACCAAAACTAATTTACAAAGCTGATCAACAATATATTATCATTGTATTTAAAAAACAGTCAGGGATATGCGATTAAAGCCTTTCACTTCGAGGTAGGGCCCAACTATTAAAGGATTTAATCACAACACATATCCTCATTATATACTCTGCGTGCAGACAGAGGAGGAGATGGTTGTTGCCACCACTTTGAGAAATATGACTGACATGTTTTAGACCTTCACCCAAGCTACCCAAAAAGATATTGACGTTGTCGATTCAACTCTTGATTAAAAATGTATGAGAGGATTCAATAGAAAAATAATGTTATATTGTGGAAGACCACAACTTCCTCAATGCACGGGTGATTAGAGGTTCTTTGTGTCAGTGCTAGGTGGTTTTGTTTTCTATAGTTAAAAAACGTTTGTCAAGCTGATATGCTGAACCAACATCCGAGGGTAACTTCAGAACCCAAGGGAAACTTCAATGCCACCAATGTATGATCCATAAGATGGATGTAAGGTGGAATTAGTGAAATACTTCTGCATATGTGATTGGGTATGCATTGTCACTGTTTCACTAATTCAACTATCACACCATGTATCTATATATCTGTAGAATGCATTATTTATTTATCATTCTATATTCTCGCCGATGTGTCCTTGTTTTGGACAGTCTCTGTTTGATTCACAGACAAGTTTGGTTTCTGAATCCATCCATGTTTTTCCTATGTTTCTCAAAGGATAATGTAACATATGTGATTTTGTATTTTATGTTGTTGAGTGGGTATAGGCTTTAGGTGGAGGAGGAATTGATGCTGTGTTCTTTTAATTATAATGTAACCTCAAACCAAACAATCTATCTGGAATGTAGACGCATGATTCTTCATATCATGCACAATCTGACAAAGCAATCAACAAAAAATATCATATACTAGTGAGATAAATACACATGATATATGTATATCAAGTTCAATAGTAGTGAGATAAATACACAGGACAATCAAGTTCAACATTGACCAACCGAGCTGGTGATAATAGTTAAAGGCCCCAATGCCAAGCAAATTTAGGATTTTTTGGGTGCTAAGGACAATGAGACTATGCCATTGGGACATTTGTTGTGAACACCTAGAAAGCAAAGTCTAACAGACCTCGAACAGGAAAAAATCCTTCCTCTTTGGGTTTAGGTTTCGTGGCTCCATGAAAGCCTCATTCACACAAAAAAACACAAGCATATCCTATCCTTGTTTGCATAAAAAACACAAGCATATCCTTCTTTGCATACTAGTGAGATAAATAAACAAGATATATGTCTATATATATAATTTGATTAGTACCAATACACTACAAATTGAAGTGAATCCAATGCATATACTACATACAATGTTTAATATGCTACATACTACTTGATATCTATATGCTAAGTCAATCACCAAAGAGTCACCAAATGTATAAAGTGCGTGTTTAAAATTACTCGTAACCAAATGTATGTGGACAACCTACTAACAATATAACAATAACAACAACATTAATTTGATCTCACTTGGTAGCCACAAATGAGATCAATGTATCACACACACACATATTTCAACGTATGTGCAGTGGTTGTTGTACATGTTGTATCATATTGAAGTGTGGGTAGATAGAAAGGTCTTCCACACTTTCTGCATCTGCACACTTTCTGTTTAACATCATCTGCCCGAGGAATGTGAACTTGATGTCCTTACTATGCAGAGTCATAGGAATAACTTATTGGGTCTATCCATATTGTTTGATAATTTTATGATTTCATGGAAACAAAATTAAGAATATCCCTGAGGTAAAAACTAACATGTATTTATGATAACTTGCTCGATTATGAAAATTGAAAAATATTCAAATGAAAATAGAGACAAGAGGAGAAAATATAAAGAACAAAGTATACTTGATCTCACACAATACCTCTTATTAAAATAGCTAAAATGATAAAATATAAAGAAGAGAGTATACTTGATCTCACACAATACCTCTTATTAAAATAGCGAAAAATGGATTTTGCAGGTTCACAAATAGTTTGTGGTGGTCCAATAACATAAGTAGTTGTAAAGCCGAATACAATATTTCATATTAAAACAACAAAAAATGGATTTTGTAGGTTCAGAGACAGTTCCAAGTGGTCCAATGGCAAAACTAGTTGTAGAGTCAAACACTTCATGAGGAGGTGGTGTAGTCCAACAAGTTTAGTAATTGATGGGTTGGACCCAGGCGAAGGGAAAAACAAATAGATACTCTAGTATTCACCGAGCTAGGAAGTTACTGGTAGTGCATCTACTTGCAATCTTGTAAGAAAATTGGGAGAGTCATAACTAATGAAAAAATGATGTAGGGATAACAACAAGAATCAAATAGATAGAGACTCCAATATTCACCGAGCCAAGAAGTTAGAGGCGATGCATCACATGCTTGTATTAGAGAGCTTGACATGCCACTTACTCAAGACTTTGTCCGTCGTGTTTTTAAGTATACGGCGAGGACTTGGCCCTAGAAGTAGGGATAATTTTAAGAATGTAAATTAATATTAAAATGTAGAAACCTGGGCTAATATTACTAGCTAGTCCTTAATATACAAAATGTAAAATGTTTGGCAATAGTTTGGTAACAATATTCAAATTTCTAAAGATTTTGTATAGTTTCTATAAAATTTTGACGATTTTTAAATTAAAATAATTTTATTCTATGGAAATAATTCAAGTGGTCCAATATATGGTGGAAACATGCAAAGGAGCATGACATAATTGTCCATACAAGTTGCCACACTACGCTAAATGGAGATGATGTAATATCGTGTCACTATGCTCATAGTGCATTGAGTGCAATAAACTCTGCTCTTATCTACACAATAATATTATCTTAGTATTATTTGCACCAATAATATTATTTGTAGTAATTTTCTTTTCTTAGATAATTTTTAATTCTTAAAAAAGCAAAAATAAATTCACTCACACTAAGGCAATAAAACCATATCACAACCACCTTTAAAATTATAAAATTATGAAAATAATTTTGTTTATATAAAAACTTAAAAATTGTATATGAATTTAACCTGGGTATCTCTTAAAAATGAAAGAAATTAATGGAAAGTTAAAGCTTCTTGACTTCCCACCAAAAGTTATAGTCGTGGTGATTTGGCAGAGACTAATAAGATTTTTTCAGAAAATTCACATATAGAAAGAAAGAAAGAAAGTATTTTTAACATCCACGAGGTTAAAAATAGCCTATGGGATATATTGCTTTTCCATCTGGCTTTTGTATTCGGCCCTTTCTCTGTAAAGTTTTATAATAACCGCTCCCAGCTTCTCAACAAATTTAGATGATATTTTGTTCCAAATTTACATGAATTTCAGTTCTTAATTTTATTTTTCAGAAAATCTATATTATTATCATAAATTTAAATATATTTAAATCAGATTTTGAAGAAATTACAAAAGCTTAATTTAAACCTATTTTTTACATTTATTTTTTGTTTTTTTATATTTTTTTAATTTGTATAATCGAAGTGATCATAGAATTTTTCAGCAAACTGAATCCATTTATACATTAAAAATATATTTTAACCCCCAAAAAATAACAATTTTATCCAAATTTAAAAATATACATTAAAAATATATTATTTTAACCGTTTAAACATTAAAAATATACATCCCCCAATTTTTTTTTTTATCCATATTTAAATGACCGGATTAAACAAAAAAACGTTTAACAACGGCAATTACAAATAGGAGTGGCAACTCCGCAGGACCCTTGTTTCTTAGCCACAAAAAGACAAAGGCCTGTTTCTGAAACTCGAATTTGGAAGGAGGGAGTTGAACAACATTCAATTTCCAGGTAGTGGTTGCTAAGGGCGATGTCTGCAGCAGATAGAATCGGTGTCACTATTTCCAGCTTGGAGACATCCAACAATTCACTGATAGCAGTAAGTTGAAGAGGTTAACATCAAACAACACTGTCTGTTAAAGGCACTTGAAAATTCTTCAAAAAATCCGTTATTCTTGCGTAGATTTATTTTCAAATGAGGAACCTTCAATCTAGTTCTAATACGGGGTTTGCTTTATAGGCCCTGTTTTGGGTTCATGGCTTATGGGTTCTGTTATTTACGTGCTGTCTGTAATTGCAAGCTATTACTACAGTGGCATATCTCCAAGATGGGATTTCGTTCCACATTACTCATACTACTCTTATTGTGCAAATGTCTCTTATAGTTATATTTTTGGAAGCTATTACTACTGTGGGAAATCTCCAAGATGGGATTTCTTCCACATTACTATAATTACTCTTAATGTGCAAATGTCTCTTTTAGCTATATTTTTGGTTAAGATTAAATCGGTTTTTGGCTAGGATGTTCGGAGCTCGCTGGTGACAATCAAAATGATTGCAGAGGACTTAGAGAGGGAGAACCGTTCCGATATGGTAATTTTTGTGTTCTTGTTTCCCATTCTTCTCAGGTTTTAAATATCTTCAGGGCGGATTCACACAACTGTAAGGCGTTCAACAATTCTTGAAATTATCTTTAGAGTAGCTTCACAAAACTTGTTCTGTTAATTTAGAACCTTATAGCAGTGGTACAAATACCTCATATTCCAGGCCACTGTTGGAATAATTTTTAGTCTACATCGTGCAGCTTGTTATGTCATTTGTGTGTGTCAGTTTAGTTTGAAATAATGAACAGTGAGAATCTACCCTTTTTAAACAAAGTGTATATGCCTTTCATCATGGTTGGCAGTTGAAAATAGATATAGATGTAGGATAAACAGGTAACGAAATGCATCTTCTTTTACATCCCTTTATGGCGTTTTTCCACTTAAATCTGGTAAAATTCGGTTTTGCATTGACGGAATGGTGAAATCCGGTTGTTGAGATTGCATATTTCGGCTGCCCTGGGGTTTTTGACCCTCTGAATCGAGCATTGGCATTGACAGCCCCTATTTCGACCAATTTTTGGGTGTTTTGTGCTGGATTTGGCCTGCCGGATTCTGGCGAGGCCTTGTCGGAAAAGGTGTATTTTGTTACCGAGTTATCCAGCTTTGTTGAGAATCTTGGTAGGGTATGTACCATATAACAGTTTTGGAATTCTTAATGTATTCGAGGTTTCAATGTCTTTGTAAATCATATACTTCTTTCCTGTAAAACTCGGTACTAGGGAGGATTGTGGGTCAACTTCACAAGTAGTATCTCTAATATAGTTGGTATTTTTGGGGACAATAAAAGGTGAAGCAATTGGATGAAGCAGCTCTGGAATTGATTCCTGTTTCTGATGATATCGTACGGCTAAGCTCAGCTCTTCAGTCAATTGGCAGAGAATACAATTCTTCAAATGAGGTATTTAGCCTTTGAAAGTTTTCCTTGCATACATTTATAGCTTTTGATTAGAGTTTATATTGATCCTTTAGAGTGATGTTGGTGTTTTATGTTTTCTGGCATGAAGCTGACAGATTTTAAGAAACTGATAGATGAACATATTTCCAAGCTTGAAGCAGATTCCCCTTCGGTGCCCGAAAATCATTTGTTCTATAAGCAGTTTAAGGAAGCAGTTTGGGTAAGCTTGATATTTTAGAATAACATCTGTTGTCTGCATTATTGGAGTAATGATTTAGATGAAGTAGTTTTGTTGGTGCCAGAAACCTTTCTTGTGTCTAAAGTAATCCTTGTGTAGTAATTGCCTGCATGACAATAGGGGCTCCAAGGTTAACCAGATTGTATTTGGGGTTGTGCTAATCTCAGGTTTAAATCCTCCGCGGAGATTGGCTTTTAATAGCTTGCTCTCCCATTATAGGTTATTGCGAGGACTTGATAAAGAGGAATATGATATATGGCAATTGAATGACTGTTTTGCTGTGAGCAGTAGATAGTTCTGGCCATCGACATCTCTATTAGTTTAATTTATAAAAGTGCCCACCGCATTGGTATGCACTTATTCCTCAGAAGATTTTATATCTTTTCCAAACAGTTGCTTCAAGTCCAAGATCACTTATGCCAGTGCATTGATTTCCCAATGCAGGGTCGTGATAAAGATATATCATACTAGTTTGTATTCGTTTGATCACCCTGAGTTTTAGATTAATTATATCTCAAGTCATTGAAGCTGAAATGAAACAGTCAACTTGTCTTTTAGTGCCCTTTCTTTGCATGGATTGGACCTTTGGTGGTTGCCAGTGTTTGGGTCACAATGACTATATCTGTTAGAAGGTCTTGTTTTCATATTTGGTGTTATGGAGACAACCTTTGTGGAAACTCCTTTTTGTTTCCCATATATGCATTGTGTTTAGAATGTATCCTTATTTTTTATGCTTTCTCTTTATGTATAGAAATTGCTTATGCAAGTGAAAAATTAACAGGACGAGTACCTTCTTACTTTACTGCAAGGAATTCTCTGTTATTTTATGGGAACTAAGGGGACATCTGTGAAAGGATAAGTTGGGAAATTTTGTGGTTCTCTATTTTCTTTGGTTGAGTGAAAGAATTGTAAATGATTGCTTGCAGAGGGTTCATCATGCAGATGAACCAATGCCTGGAGAGGAGCAGGAGGAAATTATTATGACTAGCAGTCAGTGCAACCTTGTAAACACGACTTGTCCATTAACCGGGAAACCTGTCACTGAACTTGAAGATCCTGTGCGCAGGTATGGCTTTTTCTTTGTTGAATTTAAAATTCAAAAGGTTGTTGTGTGCCCTTGGGAAAGTGCTAAATTATTAGATCACTGAAGGAATATGAAAACTGTTTTTTTATGATTCAAATATCAAATGTAGCAGTTTCTGCTTATCACAATGTTATTACCCTGTGACAATTGCATTTAGTTGATATTTCCCATAGAAAGACTGCAAGAAATATGTTACAAATAATCTGGCATGTTAAACCTTGAAATAAATATGAAATGATGATTTTTTCTTTAGAGTTTATATGTTAAGGCAAAAAACTCATGTTTAGCACATGGCTTAGAACATTTCTACTTGTTTAGAATATATGAAATGCTAATACCATTGTCGATACTTCCATTATCTTCTGACATCCAGAGAGTGTCTGTGGGAAGAAAGCCATCAGTTGTTTCCATCAGACAGGATGCTATCACAAATGCTACTTCTGTGCACTAGATATGGATGCGAACCATCTACCTCTTTCAATTGTGTTTAACATTAATAACAAGTTCATTTGCAACTTGAAATATATGAACACATTGTATGGACAAAAGGATTATCCACTAGGTTTACCCTTGTTATGTGCCACACTTCAGCTCTACTGTTTCAAAAATGTTTTCTTTTTGAAGTATCTTTAACCAACTCCTCAAAACTCCCTGAAGCATTGTACTTGATTCACCTTTGTGTTGTTATCTTACAGTCAACAACATGACAATCTCAACCCTTATGACAGTTTTCCTTGAGTTTGACTTATTTATGGGAAGTATCAACAACAAACCCTGACTCCCAAACTCTTGTAGAACAGAGTCTTCTTGTTTGGGCATTGTTACAGCCTCAAATATCCAGAAAAAAACTCTCTTTGAACCGTCTTCTTGTTTGGGCATTGTTACAGCCTCGAATATCAAGAAAAAACTCTCTTTGGACCATCTCATGTATCTAAGGTTAATGTTGAAATTTGGACTTACAAAAATGAGCCAATAAAAGAGGCCTTAAAAAGCCAAAAGAAAGATATGAAAAGACAAGCCTAAAGGACACACAGGCTTCTGAAGCTCAATAAAGACAAAAAAGAGCGTGTTCCACAGTATGGAAAATTCAGGTGCCAAGTAAGCAAGGTTAGAAGGGTTTTGAAGTGAAGTGATTGCACAGCCTTCAAGCAAAATTCAAAGGTCAGCGAGGGGCTAGAAATGCCAATAAAGTCTTACATTCAAGGCTATCTCTGTTAAAATTATATCTAGTGAGAGTTAAAGTGTTCACACCGATTCAGCTTTCTTTTGCTTCAATGGCTAGATCCCACATGGGTCCCACCAGAGAGAGTGTAGGCGATTTTATTGCTGCCTAACTTGCATGTTTAGGAGAGGCATTGGGCTGAGGGAGATACACTTCAAAACCACGAGTCCATTGAGCCTGGGCGCGACTTGAGAGCCCGTGGAGGGCAAACTGAAGAGGATATTTTATACAGACCGAGTTAGGGTCTGTAGCAGCAATTTATGCACACAGAGAAGACTGCAATGACAAGAACAAAACATGGGTCACTTACAGCAAAACCTACTCAGCATATGAACAGAACCCGAGTTCAATAGTTCGTGTACAGCCAAGTACAGGGACGTACTCTGCTCAAAGAAACCTGTGTACTGTGTAATTTTTCTCTTAGCAATATTATTTAATAACTTCTGAACATTGTGTATTTGAGTGATTGTTAGCATTTTCTCTTCTTTCTCGTCTGTATATTTTAGTGTAACTTTCACATGGTATCAGAGCCTGAGAAAATTCTAACAATCCTCATCAGTTAAAATGACAAAGGAAGTCTGTGAAGCCTGTCTATCATGTACTCAGACCAGTGATGTCTGGTACATAGACAGTGGAGCATCCAGCTACATGACTGGTCACAAACATTATTTCAACAGCTTGAATGAGAGAGAGCTCGGGTTCGAAATTCTTCACGGTCACGATTATGCGTATCAGCCAAAGGGGACGGGAACAATGAAGTTTGAGAGGGAGTCTAGTAAACCCTTCCACCTCTCAAATGTTCTTTATGTCCCAGGTCTAAAGAAAAACCTAGTGTCAGTCTCAGCTTTAGAAGGATATGAAGTATCCTTCAAGGACCGAAGGGCCTACATTAAACCAAAAGGTACAGGGAAGAACTTTGAGCAGGTTATTGGAGTAAGGAAAGACAAGCTATACAAACTTCAATTTGACTCTCACTATGCACTCGCTAGCAGCAGTAACAGTAGGGACTGTGAGATATGGCATAGGCGCATGGCACATCTTAGACATGGAGCTCTCAAAATTCTGAGTAAAATTGTGACTGGAATACCTTCTTTCTCCACAGAACATCATGAGATATGCAAAGGATGTTCCCTAGGTAAATATGTAAGAGCACCTTTCCCTAAAAGTGATTACAGATCCAAGGGCATCTTGGATTTAGTCCACACTGATATCTGTGGTCCTATGTCCTCCTTGTCTATAGGGGGAAAGTTTAAGTACTACATCAGCTTTGTAGATGATTTTTCTAGAAAGACTTGGATTTATTTTTTGATAGGAAAGACCTCAGAAGAGGTACTTAAAAGATTCAAGGAATTCAAAGCCCTTGTTGAAACTCAAACAGGGAGTAGGATAAAAATTCTCAGATCTGATAATGGGGGAGAGTACACTTCTCTTCCTTTCAAGAAGTTCTGCTCAAAAGCTGGGATTAAGAGGGAGCTGACAGTCCCATACACCCCTCAGCAAAACGAGGTTTCAAAAAGGCAGAACAGAGCAATTGTTGGAGCAGCAAGAACAATGTTACATGATCAGGATCTCCCCATGTTCCTCTGGGCAGAAGCATGTAACATTGCTGTATATCTTCAAAATAGGAGTCCTCATAGGGTCCTTGGGAATATAACTCCTGAAGAAGCTTTCACAGGAAAGAAACCAAACATTAGCCATCTTTGTATTTTGGTTGTACTGTCTACCGTCACATTCCTGCTGAAAGGAGAACCAAACTAGATCCCACAGCAGAGAAAGGGATTCTAGTGGGATAAAGTGAGACTTCCAAAGCATACAAGGTTTACATTCCTCACTCTAGGAAGACAATTATACGTAGAGTTGTGAAATGTGAGGAAGAAAGAGCCTTCCGGAAATCTCTTCAAGATGCAGATATTATGAAGGAAGAAACCCCTCAACATGAAGAAATTCCCATCCCCCAAAATTCAAGACCTCCTTTAGAAAATCAACAAGAGGGAGGACAAACAATGTCTCCCAGGAAGAAAAAACCAAAGTGGGCCGAACAATTGCTAAAGGAAGCTAGTGAGCAAGTGAGATATCCCAGAACATCCTTCAGAACCAACATTCCCCCTCAAAGGTATTCAGGGTATGCTGCTCTTATGAGTGACATTGTTGATTCAGAATCAACCAACTTTGAAGAGGCTAATACAAAACAAGTGTGGAAGGACTCTATGATGAAGGGATATGCCTCCATAATAAAAAATGATGTGTGGGAAATAGTTCCCAGACCAAAGAACAAATCGGTTGTAAGCTCCAAGTGGATATACAAAATCAAACATGCAGCTGATGGTAGCATAGACAGTTTTAAGGCCAAATTTGTGGCACGAGAATTTTCTCAAAAGGAAGGGGTGGATTACGATGAAACTTTTGCCCTGGTAGCACGTTACACTTCCATTTGTGCAATCATGTCTATTGCTACTCAGATGGGATGGAGAATACATCAAATGGATGTCAAGATCTCCTTCCTTAATGGCAAGATTGAGGAAGAGGTATACTTAGAGCAACCTCTGGGTTTTGAAGTTTATAATAGAGCCAGAAGGCTCTATATGGGGCTAAAACAAACACTTAGATCCTGGTACTCTAGAATTGAAAGCTACTTACAAAGTATTGGTTTTATTAAGAGTGTTGCAGACTCAAATTTGTACTTTCTTATGAATAAAGAGGGCATTCTCATCCTTGTACTCTATGTGGATGATTAATTTCTGACCGGAGCAGAAACAATGATTACAGAGTGCAAACAAAATTTGGCCAAAGAATTTGAAATGAAGGACCTTGGTCTAATTGTTATGAACATAATATATAATAATAAATATAAATACATTATAATAGTTAATGAATAATTAATGAAGAGACACCTTCCCAATGTAAGGTCACGTCTCTTCATGGAAGGGCACCCTTGCGTGAGTATATAAGGCCCTCATTCTTATTGTATCTCATCATCTCATATTCATATACATTATTATTTAATATATTATCCTTTATGGATTATAACCTGTTGTCCTACCTACATTGGGTATTTACCTCGTGAATCGGCTTGGTTCACCACAGTGGTATCAGAGCTTCGTCTCGATCCAAATTTTGGCCACAAATAGAGTTTCTCTAAAATCAGGTCTTTGACCTCATATTGGCCATTGGCCATTTATAAATCAAATATTCTACACATTTGAGCAAAAGTAAAAAGTCATTCTGCACAAAAAAAAGGTAAAATATGAGATGATGAGATACAATAAGAATGAGGGCCTTATATACTCACGCAGGGGTGCCCTTCCATGAAGAGACGTGACCTTTCATTGGGAAGGTGTCTCTTCATTAATTATTCATTAACTATTGAGGAGAAAAAAAACAAAAGAAAAGAAAAAAAAGAAAAGGTTTTTCTTAAGGGGCACGTGAAGAAGTATAAGTGCACACCAAGAAGTTTGAAAGAAATATTCCAGATTTGGCATTAGTTAAGTTAATTGTCATTTAAAAAGTGAGAAAAAATAATTTAAAAGAAAACTTTTCAAAGAAGAGGAAAAGTGAATATTTTATTTTACCTTTGGAGATTTACCATCCCATAGTTTTGAAAAACCATTGGCCCATGGTATTCCATACCATATATAATATATATGTGTGCGTGTATTTTCCTCTAAAGAAGTATTTCACAAAACTTAGGGTCGTGTTTGTTGAGCTCTAACCGTCGCTAACAAATAGTCAAGAGTATAAAAGGGATTTATAAGGTACTTTTTATAAAGTATAAAAAAGATTATAAACATTGGAGTGAAAAGATATATAAGAAGGAAGGAGTATAACTAAAAGAGTTCTTTTGGAAAGTGTGAAGGTAATATTAAATTATTTTTCATTAATTACCAAGGAAAAAAAGAAGAAGAGATTAAGTGAATATAAAATTACTTTTGGTAAAGTATAAAGAAAATATTCAAAGTTTTTAAACTCTATATATATAAAAAGAAGAATTATCAAAGATTATTTTTCTTAAAAGAATATAAAGGAATATTAGAGGAAGATATCTATTAATTCAAGAAGCTTAAGTCTTATTATTATTAAAGGGATATTATAATAATTATAAAGTCAATTCAAATTAAAAAATGAATTTTAAGGAAGGAATATTTTCTGGTAAAAATCATCTAAGTAGATGCATCAGATTATTAACATTTAGAGGAAATATTTAAGAAAAAGAAGTTAGCATCCACACTCAGATAAGAAGAAAAATCACATAAGTATGGATTTGGCGAATCAATTAATAATTACAAAGACAATTGTAATCGAAACAAAAGCCTTTTTTTTGCAATAAATATGACATCAAGGATTTATCATTGACACTCGAAGATTATAAACTCGTATCGAATTTTGAGGTTACAACTATATATGAAAAAGAGGTTGATATAATCCTCAACTCGACTTGGTTAGAGACACTGGGTAGCTTAATATTAAACCTTGAGAAAAAGTTTTTAATGTTTTCCTACAAGAAGAAAAAAATAAAATTACATGACGTCTCAGTAAAGTCAGATTCAATATCTACGTCAAAAGATCTTGACCAGATCTCCAAAATACTACTGTCAGACAAACAACAGTCAATACTTGAGATCCAAAAAGAATGTGACAAAATTATCATAGACAAGGACGCAAAAATTTGTTGCCTAAAAGCTCATAATCAAAGTTTACCCACCCAGATTAAGAAGATAAAGAGTGATAAGAAGACGATACAAGACAAGTTAGAACAACTTATCAATAAGGAATCATTGGTAGATAAAGAGACATGACTGAACCTATGGAACTACAAAAGTCTTCAAATGGAAAAAACCTGATGGTGGATAAAGCAATTAATATAGACCTAGTCAACCTTATAGCTAAAGGGGATTCAATTGATGTAAAGAGGTCTTCACATGTCGAAGTAGAAACAAGCCAGGGCAGAAGACTCAATTCCAAGTGTTAATCAAGAAAAATTTACAAGTACACGAAGTAAAGATCAGGTTGCAAGGATGTCTTATAGACATCCTAATCACAAAAATTGATACTTCAACCAATCAATGTATCCACAGAAACAAATGACAAATATGTTAAAAATTATTACCTCCATTACAAATGATGCTTAATGTAGAAGTTATCATGGGAGTCAAAATACATCAAATTGTCTACAAGAACCCCATAAAAGTCCCATTGTGCAGAAGATCGATTTAAGGTGGGCATACTCCCTTACAATTCGACGGTTCTACGCAGTGCTTAGAAGATCCTATCGTTTCAAGTCCTCAACGATCACTAATTCAGGAATAAAGAATAAGGAGACAATATTACAAGCCAGAGCAAGAGATAAGTCTTCCATAAGTATGCTTTGGGGACAAAACATTTTTAAGGGGAAGGCAATGTTATGAACATAATATATAATAATAAATATAAATACATTATAATAGTTAATGGATAATTAATGAAGAGACACCTTCCCAATGAAAGGTCATGTCTCTTCATGGAAGGGCACCCCTGCGTGGGTATGTGAGGCCCTCATTATTATTGTATCTCATCATCTCATATTCATATACATTATTATTTTATATATTATCCTTTATGGATTATAACCTGTTGTCCTACCTACATTGGGTATTTACCTCGTGAACCGGCTTGGTTCACCACACTAATGCACTACTTCCTTGGTCTAGAAATCTGGCAACAAAAGGGAGAAATTTTCCTTGGTCAAGGAAAATACGCAATTGAAATTCTCAAAAGGTTTGGGATGGAGGACTGCAAACCCATGGCCACTCCTATGGTTACAAATCTTAAGAAACTAAGCACCTCTGAGTCAGAGAAGGTGAATCCTACCATCTACAGACAATTAATTGGATGCTTGATGTACTTAACTAACAACCGACCTGACATCTGTTTCGCTGTCAACACTATTAGTCAACACATGGTGGACCCTAGGAGAGTTCATTGGATAGCAGCAAAACACATTTTGAGGTACCTCAAAGGTACCATAGGATACAGAATTCAATACATTCATAGAGATCAAATTAGATTAATGGGTTATTCAGATTCAGATTGGGCCGGCAACAATGTGGACCGAAAAAGCACCTCTGGAGGGTGTTTTAGTCTTGGATCAGGCATGATTTCATGGTACAACAGAAAACAAAAATTAGTAGCTCTCAACTTAGCAGAGGTTGAGTATATGGCAGCTAGCCAAGCTAGCTGTGAAGCTCTTTGGCTTCGAAAAATCCTGATAGATCTTTTTGAGTCCAAGTTGGATCCTACTGTAATATACTGTGATAATCAGAGTTGCATTAAACTCTTTGAAAATCCAGTATTTCATGACAGGTCCAAACATATTGATATCGGGTACCATTTTATCAGGGACAGAGTATTGAAAGGAGCAGTAAAACTCCAATACATCTCCACAAATGAACAAGTTGCTGATATTCTCACTAAAGGATTACCTAAAGGAAAGTTTGAATATTTCCGGAAGAAGTTGGGTGTCATGGAGAACACTTTCCTCACTAAGAGGGAGTGTTAAAATGATATCTAGTGGGAGTTAAAGTGTTCACGCCAAAAAGGTTATTTTCGATTCAGCTTTCTTTTGCTTCAACGGCTAGATCCCACATGGGACCCACCAGAGAGAGTGTAGGCAATTTTATTGCACTGCCTAACTTGCATATTTAGGAGAGGCATCGGGCTGAGGAAGAGACACTTCAAAACCACGAGTCCGTCGAGCCTGGGCGCGACTTGAGAGCCCGTGTAGGGCAAACTGAAGGGGATATTTTATACAGACTGAGTTAGGGTCTGTAGCAGCAATTATATGTACACAGAGAAGACTGCAATGACGAGAACAAAACACGGATCACCTACAGCAAACCCTACTCAGCATATGAACAGAACCCGAGTTCAATAGCTCGCGTACGGCCAAGTACAGGGATGTACTCTGCTCAAAGAAACCTGTGTACTTTGTAATTTTTCTCTTAGCAATATTATTTAATAACTTCTGAACATTGTGTATTTGAGTGATTGTTAGCATTTTCTCTTCTTTCTTGTCTGTATATTTTAGTGTAACTTTTACAATCTCAGGTTGGAGAGGGACTGCAGGTTTGCTGGAATACTTGTGCATGTGGAAGAAGACTTGTGAAGAGACGGACTAAGAAACTGCCAGCTAATAGAAGATTGGACAAAGTGGATTTTGCTTGTGATTGAGTGGCTGTTCAAAACTGAAATTCACCCTTCATTATCAGTTGTTTCTGCTGTCATAGCTTGCGTTGTTAGCTGGTATTAGCAGGAGTAGTTTCTGGTCTATTCTATTTGTTGGGTAGGCGAGTAGTGTAGGGAAAGTGGCTTGCATTTGCTGTTGTTATCAAAGCCAATCTACTCTTACAAGCTGTGGTAGTCAGCCCTCTCATTTTGGTAAATTTAGATACACAAATGATTGCAAATTTATTCTTTAAATGATGGAATTTGGAAGAACTGAAAAGAAGGGAAGCTGCTAAAGCCAGAAGTTGATGCGTCCACTCCAAGTTGAGTTATCATGCCAATTCATTGTTGGAGGTAATAAGAAGAAGAATCAACTTGCAGATAGATCCAAAATGACAAAGACTCAAGTGTTCGACATGACATTGTCCAAGTACCACTTAGACATGAAAAGTGAAATACCATAAATGAAGGGTTGAAATATACCCTAAGCTTCTACATGGATGGTAAAGAACGCATCGAATTCTTGTTTCATTTTTGCACTTTAAAGAAGGCCAACTTGAAGTTAGGCTGCCCCTTTATTTGGATGGATCATGGGAGTATTCTCTTTTCTCTCTTCATGAATGGAGTCCTTTACCAGCTGACGAAGAAGTGGTCTAGATTTTCCCAACTGATGGTTTACAATGTCCCATCAGGCTTTAACTTTTAAGGTGGAGAGGTTCTTTTGTTGTTAGGACTTGCATATGTATCTATCTATCTATCTAACTATATGTATATATAGGCACAATTTTGAGCTTATTTAGGGCCAAGTCTAAGGTCGGTTCTTCCAGTTTATTTGGTCGAAGTTAACAGCTAATTTGGGCCAGGGTTAGAATTGACCTTTTTAATTGTTTTGGGGGTGGGGTTGAGTTGATAACTGATTTTTTAACTTCTAAAATTTGTCATGTATTCTACTATAGTTTCTTACCTCGAGAAGTTTTGACTATGCTTAAATTTTTGATTCATCATGACTGTGGTTGTAACATATTTTGTTTAATTAGTTAAGTAAAATGGAATAACATGGACCTGATGCCAAATGATATCAGCCTTAAATGGAGAAATCTAGGAACCTTGCCAATTTTTTGGTTCTCTTTGGCCTAACCCTAGGATCTATCCTCCAGTTTTTATGTAGGTATTTCAATACTGTGGTTATTGTGGCATTGGAGGAGCAAACAATGAGCTCCAATGTTAATCTTAATATTAAATACATTATGTATCATGTGACCATGATATAACATTTAACAAATAATGTTAAGATTAGTTAGGTGGTTCAGCTACCATAATTGCGTTTGGGTAGTATAAATGTTGTAATGTGTAAAGAGATAGGTGAGAGAAGTACATGTATTCTGTACATGGGTAGCCTACCTTGGGTTAACTCTGTGGAGTAATTGCTGCAACATGTCAATAAATTCAGTGCATGAGAGAGACAAATGTTTATTGGTCATGTGGGCAAGAAGAAATTTCATGGGCCAGGCATGCAGACAACGGGGTTATGAAGGATAGCCAGAAATTAAAAATAAAATAGCAGGTGTGTTGATAAGAGGTTTGTTTTCTAAAGTTAGAATTAATTATTTCTATCTAAAGTTGGACTTAAATATTTTAAGGTTTATTGTTTGAAAGTTTTGGAGAGCAATGAAGACAATGACACTGGTTGAAGAAACCATCAGAATGGAGCACTGTTAATAGTGTGATTTACAGCGTCACGCGCAGCAGTTCGTGGCAACATTTCAGTGTGTGAACAACGATTCTGGAATGTGGGCATAATCTGGAAATTTTGATGGGTGAAAATTGGCAGCGTGAGGGCAGAATTTTTTTCTGAACTATGGTAGATGGGGTTGACAGATTTATCACAGTGAGGATTGAGAGCGTTATTGCTGGATATATAGCAGACCAATTTGAGGGAATTCACACTGAAAACTGAACAATCATTGCAGGATTTTTTTTCTGAGTTAGACATCAATTTAAGAAAATTGTAGGGTTCTGGGAGAAACGTGATGTGGATGTGACACAAGTATTTACAAGGAGCAGAAATAAAATTTGTAGCAGTCAATGGGGGCTTGGTTGGTTGGTAAGGCGGGGGTGTTCTTATTTCCCCCACCAAGGTTCAAATTTCCCCAAAGACATGTTCGCTCGTCGTGGGCTGGCATGCCAGCGTAAGCAGAGTATTTATTGTAGTTGGGGCTAGGTGCAAGTCCTGGGTGACTTTGGTGGATTAGATATCCCCCCATTCATGGTTGTTTAGCGGAAGAATAGCTTCCACGAGCTATGAGATGTATATGCTTCATTAATAACCTATATAGGATGGTGCTGGTTGCACGTGTTGACCAAAAGCATTGATTTAAAAGAAAAAGTAGCAGTCCATTGGAGAAATTTGAGGAATAAGCCATTCATTAGGGTTCCATTTTTGTTTGGATCTGCCCTAAAGTTGCATGAAACGTGAAAACATGTACAAGTTTCCAAAATGGGAATGCTTGGAAACGTGACCTCCCCCAAAATGGGTAGGTGGGGGAAACGCGGTGTGTGTGTGTGTATTTTAAATAACACATTATCTTGCAAGAAAATAGGCAAGAAAATAAGAATGATACACATAAATGACATTTTAGAAGGAAACCCATGTCTATATTAACTCTCATAGATGAGTATATGATGCAAAATCCCATAGCTTGGTTGTCTGGACTAATGGCAATCCCAGACCCTCATACATGATAGAATCAAGTGGAAACTCTACAATACTGCCAACCCTGAAATCTTAAAAACTATTAAGTTTGCTGAATTCTGAATGGGATATGAAATTCTACTCTCCATATGAAGTTCGATGAGGTTGGAAACTCTCTCAAACAACCTAAAACAATTAATGGTAATGTTAAAAATTTAAGTAAAAGTTGTCATTCTCCTTTATGTTACCTTTTCTATCCTTTTACTTTAAGAATTTAATATTAGCATTAATTATCAAGGTGACAAACTCCTCAAAGCTCAATCCCCTATCTTTGTTTTGTCTTAAAAGGTCATTGGCATAGACAGGGAAATATTTTCCTATGGGTCCCATGCCCCTCCCGGGCACCTATGTGGGCTTGAAAACTTCCAAAAAAAGTTCTTGAAACATCACTAGAAATGGCCAAAACGCTTTGGAAACACCGCCCCCTGCATAGTACAACATTTCCTGATTTGGAAACACCATACGATATGGGATATGACGTTTCCAAGGCGTTTTGTACCCGTTTTGGTGTTTCCAAGCGGTTCAGGTACCAGGACGTGGCCAAACTAGGCATTTCTTGCAACTTAGGGTCTACCCCATCCGTTTGGTATACTATAATAAAGGTATGAGATCAAGTGCAAGTCCTTGATGGATTTTGGCAGAATATATCCCCCTTAGACCTAACATCTATGCTAAAGGAAGTTTGTAATATATCATGCAATGCTGCCCCCGAGGCACGTTTTAAGAAGTGACTTCCAGCAAAAGAAAATCAACGATATACTTTTTCCTAGGTTGAATTGTTGATGAAAAATGTCTTAGTGAGAGATATAACATGGACAAATCTACACGTGGGTAGAGTACAAGATTGGTGATGTGGGTGACACCGATAGTCATTGAAAAGGAGTAAATCATTTTTTTAGATTTATATTAGGTAGAAAACAAATCTGTGGGCAGCGTGGAAAACATTGGAAAATATTGCAACGGGATTGTTGGGATGCTAGAATGTATAGTAGTGTGACTGTTGGACAAATTTTAGGTGTACATTGGTCCAATTTTGGATTTGGGGTAATGTATTTTTAGACTTGTACCATGGTAGCATGAATGCATTGTGAGAAACAAGTTTTCTTGATAACCATTGTGTTGGGAGATTGTTTCTCAAAGGGAGATGTTACCAGGGGACAATCATTGTGTTGGAAAATTTAAAATGGAAGATTTACTAGGCTAGAGAAGAGAGGTAGGATGCACATGGTCTTTTCTTAAATTTTGGATGGTTCCCTTAGAATGTGTTGATTTTGGTCACACGGATTGTTTGGTTGTTTATCATTTATTGTGGTATTAGGCTTGAAGATGACTCAAGATTTTTAATGTGGAGATTGGCAATCTCAACACTAGGTAGGCAATGAATGTTAGTAAAATTAAGACCAGACAATGCATTGTCTAAAAAATATAGGTTTGGTCACCCTTTTTTGACTTGTAAGTAGGCCAAGTTAGATTGCACATCAAGTTGTAGGGAATTTGTGGAGGAGTGCGAGTTAATCTCTCAGGTAGTTTGGGGCATTCCAACTCAAATCTGTCATTTGGTGGTTTGGGGTAAGTCGGTTCAAAACTTGTTATAGTTGGCTTGGGTTAATCTCTTCCCAACCCGTCAGCAAATTCTTAAGCACAACACGGGAAATGCACCATTGTCACCTTAGCACTGTTTCCCCCTCACTTTAGGCCAATTCCTTGAAGCCACAGGGGGTATCCCAATCCACGGAAACGAACAAGTCACTTCCAAAACACACACCTCAAGATATAGTTAGATAGACCAGTGCCAATGGAGTAGCTAAATGCCTTGAAAATATTCAACTAAGAACTAGGGCAATAATTGCCACAATATAAAGAGGGTTAGGAGCTAATTAATTAAGTGCTGAGATCTGAAATAAATATGCTACAATGGAAATATAAATCAACACTATGAAGTCACACTTTGGATGAAGAAACAAGTGCCTTTTACTGCACAAGAGTGAGATCTAATTGCATAAATCAAGAACAAATGATATACTTGAATTACCCCTTGATTATATGCTGCAAATTGGACCAACTTGCTGCTGTCCAACAATTCTAGAATTTGATATATGATAAAAAAATCAGAAAATGCAGATTTTGGGTGAGGAAAAGCACCCTAAGAGTGCCTAAAAACACTTGTAATGATAAACCTTGGGTACTTTAGCTAGGGCAATGAATAAACTATGCAAAAACATCCCATCAATGATTAATTGCAAGTACAAATGAATAATAACCATGCAATTAGCTCAAACTTGCAAAGAGAGGTGGTGAATGCCCCTAGGGTTTCACCAAAAATCTCCAAAATGAAATATAACAGCTATGAAGCACTTGGGAGATGAATTTCGCTGTTAGAATAATAGTTTTAAAAACCAGAACCGACATCGGAACCGATCGAGGGTCCAATCGGAACCAGTACCGGAACTGGTAATAAACCGGTCGAACCGGTTTCAATGAACTGGTTTTAAAAAAAATACATAAAATATTTAAATTTTAACGAAAAAAATATATTTTTTAAGATTTTAAATCATGTTTCCAAAGCATTAGAGACAACTAGAGACAACATATCCAAAGTATGCTCATGAATATATCAAAATGGCACCAATTGCAATACATATCTAGAGATCGGAACATAAATACATAATCAAGGAGGCTCTAAATGACCTTTATAACAACAAATAACATACTAACAAGAGTCAAAACTACAAGCCACTATCTCATTGATCAACATGATCAACGATCAATCATCACTATTGCTAGAAGTAGAAATGGCATGAGCATCCTTGCCCTCGACATCATCATCTGTCTCTGACTCAAACTCGAACTGGGCCTTAGACTCATCATCATCATGGACATTTGTGACTATAGGCTCTGAAGTTGCACTAGCTGGTGACGAGCAGTTCCTATAGGTTGACTTGAGTTAAAGGGCAACGCCTGGTGGGTCTGCGAATGCCATCAAGAATATTGGGAATATCCATGAAGTGTTTCATGCTAGCAGTGCTCATGATAGGGAAAAAGGAGCTAATCCACGTAACCAAGCCGACCGGTTTATGACAGAACCGACTAGTTTGGTATCGAACCGACTAGTTCGGTACCAAACCGATCGGTTCCATCATAAACTGGCCTACTGGTTCGGTTTATTGACCAGTTCAAACCGATCGACCATCAAACCGGTAAAACCGACCGGTTCCGGTTGCGGTTCGCCGGTTTTTAAAACACTGGTTAGATTGTGTTAGCTATTCTTTATAAACAATCCATAAGTGAAATATAAGCTAGGGTAGGGTTAGAATGCACCTTTTAGGGTTAAGCCTAGCTTTAGGGTTTCATAAATTCTGATTTGTATTCCTGTAATTTAATTTCCAGAATTAGTAAATACCTTAAATGAGCCCACAAAATGTTAGATAAAACCTTTAAGCACAAATGTGTGGGGCTACTATGCCCTTTTAGGGTTAAATATCAACAATTTACCGTAAACCCTTGGACAAAAATGTTTAGAAAATGAAAGTAAACCATTAACTTTGCACTAGACATTGAAATAAATATTTTTGACGGTATATCTTTTATATTTTTTTGTATTTTTGTATTTTATAGGACATGAAAAGAAAATAATTGAATTTTTAGGGTTTTTGTAGTTGGTTGTTGGGAGTTAAGCTTAGTGCCTTGTCTCCACTTAGGGCTTATGGGGTCAAGAAGTATGCCCCTCTAAGAATTGGTTATTCAATGTTTATGGATTAGAGTCGGAGACTAGTGCCTCAAGGCTAGTAGTCCCTTGTCTAATCAAGACAAACCATGAAAACAAAGGCCCTACAAGAAGGGTTTCCCCAAGGGAAAAGTTGCCAACGGTGGATGGTTGAAGAGTTGAGGAGTGGAATAAAGAAGGATCTTGGAGGGACAAGAAAGAGTGGTGAGAGGTACAAAGTTTGGAAGAGAAGAAAGAAGAAAAGAAGAAAAGATCAAGACATCCAGTAGCTGTTTATTTATCACCCAAGTGAGCTGGATGCTTACTCTTTTCCAACCAAGGGAGTCTGATGCAGGAGCATCCCTGGCCTAATAAGCTATCCTGCATGAATTCTGAGTTTGTAGGATGAATTCTCACCAGTGATAGAGATTTGAGAGATTTTGGACATGTAGGGGGATGCATCGAATAAAGTACTACAACCAGTATAGTTGGTTTGCAGAGAGCATGGAATTTCATAGGGGTTGTGTGCATTTATATAAGCCCTTTGGGCTTATATAAACCTATATTTAAGCATGGATTTCAGAACATAAAAAGAGTTGGGAGAAAAAATATTTTGGAGCCTCGAAATAGATGATTATTCAACCTTTGCCACATCACAAGATAAGAAATGGGTTTCTCAATACCAGTGAGGTTTCAAACCATATACATGCTGGAGTTCTTCCTGGTGGCAGTGAAGACAGTTGTGTTTTTTTCCTTGTGTATATATTCATGATAAGTTCGATTTAGGGGGAAGATATGGGGGACAGATCTGGAGGAGGTGATCTGAGACAGATTCAGAGGGAGTTTGCAAGAGACAAATCTAGAGAAAGATACGAGTCTGAATTGTTAAGTCGGGTTTAATTGATATACTGTCTGTCGGTGTAGGTCTAGTTTTATTTCAGTTCCTCTAATTTTTGTTGCAAAAATTGTGATAAGGCCCTCCGCATTGGCCATTGATTATTGAATTAACATATTGCTGTTTTGTCTCTTTAAATTCATCTCTATACATGATAATTTGACACTGTTGTGTATGCGTAATTGCTTTTGCTGTGTGTTCATATCGTGAGCAGTGAGCCTGCTTGCATCAAGTGGTATCAAAGTGATTGGCCTCTGTTATGTACTTTGACAACAAACAGCGAACAGTTGCTTGCATATACTGTCTGTATGTGTAGTTTTATTCAGTTCCTCTGATTTTTGTTGCAAAAATTGTAATAAGGCCCTCACTGTTGGCCTTTGATTATTGAATTAAAGTGTTGTGTTTTGTCTCTTTAAATTCATCTTTTTAGATGGTAATACAAGGCCCTCCGCATTGGCCATTGATTATTGAATTAACATATTACTGTTTTGTCTCTTTAAATTCATCTCTATACATGATAATTTGACACTGTTGTGTATGCGGAATTGCTTTTGCTGTGTGTTCATATCGCGAGTAGTGAGCCTGCTTGCATCAAGTGGTATCAAAGCGATTGGCCTCTGTTGTGTACTTTGACAACAAGCAGTGAACAGTTGCTTGCATATACTGTCTGTAGGTGTAGTTTTATTCAGTTCCTCTGATTTTTGTTGCAAAAATTGTAATAAGGCCCTCACTGTTTGCCTTTGATTATTGAATTAAAGTATTGTGTTTTGTCGCTTTAAATTCATCTTTATACATGGTAATACTGTTGTGTATGTGTAATTGCTTTTGCTGTGTGTTCATATTGCGAGCAGTGAGCCTGCTTGCATCAAGTGGTATCAAAGTGATTGGCCTCTGTTGTATACTTTAACAACAAACAGTGAACACTTGCTTGCATCAAGTAGTATTAAAGTGAGAAAAGTCCTGATTGTTGCAGACTCTCGGTGAAGACGATTTTAGTCAAGAAAATACTGGGGAGAATCGTTGTGAAGCAGTTCCAGTGAAGGAGAATGCTGGGTAGAATTGCTTCTGCCTGTTGCTGTAGCAGATGAATGAAGAAGTCAGAGATTTTGCAATTGATAAGATTGCCGTTGTTGACATGACACACATAAGAGGAAGAGGAGTAGTTGCAGAAGCTGAAGAACAATGAGAAGAGGAAGAGAGGTGCAGACAACTCCAACATAGAGAGGAAAAGTATTGGGTGAGATGCAGCAAGACTGAAAACGGCTCCAGTATTTTGCTGTTGGGTAATTGTTGTACGTGGTGTTGAGAAGTCTGTAAGGAGAGAAGGCTGCATGGAGATTGCAGTATGGGTTTGAGGAGGAGACCAAGAGATAAAAGGTCTTGCAATGAGGAAGATGAGATGAAGAAGAAGAGATGCATTGTGAAGAGGTGTTTATGTTGAAGAGTTGCATTGGAGGAGATGGTGCTGATGGAGAAGACATCTAGTCAAGAGAAGTTGAAGATGACTTCATTTTGAAGCCTGAAGTGAAGAAGAAGATTGAGTTAAATATGTTTGAAGAGCATATCCAAGAAGCAGGGAAAGACAATTTGTCAAAGGAGTATGAGAAGATCATAGGAGAAGGATTGCAGGATTACAACCAGTGCGTTGCAAAGGCGGAAGAGAGGAGATTGTGGTAAAGGAAGATGATGAAATGCTTGAGCAACAAGTAGAGAGGGAGGTAGGGTAGGAAGTGCTGCTCACTAGATGGAGTTTGCAACATATTGTCGAGAAAGATAATGATATGTAGTTGATGATGTTGGTGCATGAGAGGGATGTGATGGAGGCAGTAAGGCTGAATGGGCTAGAATTGCAACACGATCTAGAGTTGATGATGGAGGTGAACCATGAAGATATGACAGAGGTGAATGTAGGAAGGAAAAGTTGCCTATGGTTGATGGTTGAAGAGTTGAGGAGTGGAATGAAGAGAAAGAAGGATGTTGGATGGAGAAGAAGGCGTGATGAGGAGAGGTACAAAGTTGCAGAGGAGAAGAAGGCGTGATGAGGAGAGGTACAAAGTTGCAGAGGAGAAGAAAGAAGTAAAAGGAAGAAAAGGTCTAGAGTCTAGACAATCAACAGTGGTTGATTTATCAACAACTCTGTGAGTAGGATGCTCACTCTTTTCCAGCTAGGGGAGTTTGATGCAATAGCATCCTTGACCTAGTAAGCTATCCTGTATGCATTCTAAGTTTGCAGGTTAAATTCTCACTAGTGATAGAGATTTGAGAGATTTTGGATATGTAGGGTTATGCGTTGGATAAAGTACTACAATGAAGTATAGTTGGTTTTCAAAGAGCATGCGATTTCATAGGGGTTACGTGCATTTATATAATCCCTTTGGGCTTATATTAACCTATAATCCTCTGTTACTGGATCTTTCAGGCTTGGGGGCTGGATCCGCATATCCCCGGATCTGCCTGGGATCCGCTTTGTGTGAAACATTGGCGCGATGTAATCCCAATTTTTGTATGCCGCCGCCATGTAATCCAAAAGGTTTCACACATGTGAAACTCATTTTAGAAGTGTCGCCTTAAGCCGATGGGAAGGGTAATTGTTTAATACATAGTTCTTAATATAAAGTTTAATGTATAGTTTTGAAATGTATTAAAAGTAAAGTTTATAAAYTCTCATTACAATATTATTAAAGTTTGCCCCCCCTAAGTTTATGTTATAATATAATAATATTTAGCCCCCTAGTTCATAAATTTTAAGTTTATATAACAAATATGAAAKTTTAGTAGCCCTAAAAATATTTTGTAGCCCTGAAATAGATGATTATTCAAAACTTTGTTACATCACAAGATAAGAAAGGTTTTTGTCAATACTAGCAAGGTTTCGAACCATGTACATGCCRGAGTCATTCTCGGTGTCAATTAAGACAATTGTGTTTGTTTCCTTGTGTATATATTCATGATAAATTCGACCGAGGGGGCAGATTTGGGGGATAGATTTGGAGAGGCTGGTCTGAGATAGGTTTCGAGGGAGTTTGGGAGAGACAGATCTAGAGAGAGATCTCAGTCTGAATTCTAAAGCCCAGTTTAATTGATAGACTGGTTGTAGGTGTAGTTTTACTTTCAGTTCCTCTGAGTTTTGTTGCAGAAAAATTGTAATAAGCCCCTCAACATTGGCCATCGAATACTGAACAAAAGTTTTGTTTAGTCTCTTATTCCTCTCTATAGATGTGAATTTGACATTGTTGTGTATACCTAATTTCTTTTGCTGTGTGTTAAGATCACGAGCAGTGACCCTGCCTGCATCAAGTGGGATCAGAGTGATTGGCCTCTACTGTGTACTTTGACAGCAAGCAGTGAACATTTCTCTGCATTGGTCATTTACAAGTAACCTATGTGTTTGTCCCTGTAAGTAATTTGATTTCTCTTCCTTTTGTGCAGTTATTTTTTTTAAATTAAAAAAAGCTGCACGTCTTGTCTCCAAAAAGTAGTGAATTCTGTGCAGAAGTTCTACATGATTTAGTCAATTTCAGGCAGCAATTACACCCCTCCAAGAATTCCATTGATTCCAGCCAAAATCCAGCAGAATCGCTAAAACTAGAGGAATCCCTGAGACAATTCGACTTGAATTCTACCATTGTGGGCACTTTTTCAACATAAACTTTCCCAATGACACCCTATGTTGCACAATGGTCCAAGTTTGATATGAGCACATTACCAACGATGCAACAAAATACCCACACACAATAATTCATAAGGAAGAAAGTAGGCAAGTATGAGAAGAAGATTGTTGGACCTGTTACCGACTAAACTAGCAGACCACCAAGGTTCTTAGTCTGCAAGGGCAAGAAGTGCGCAAGTTTGGATAGTAGCTGCAGTTGTAGCTACTGCAACTAGTATTTTTGGTTTTAGGCTTGGACTTTCTCTTGGTTATGGTTTGGACTTTCTGCTTGGTACGCTAGCTTTGGAGAGTGGTACGCTACCTTGATTGGCTTTTGGACCTAGGGTTTGCTTCCAGAATTATTCTCTCTGTCAAGGTTAAGGTGCTTGAGGGTGGCTTCGGCCTATGGTTGGGTGACAATATTGCTATATTGTCTATGGTTAAACGAGCACACTTATTATTTCTAACAGGTTATAGGCCCACACTATCTTCGGGATAGTCTAACTGCTGGAAGATAGATTGGGAGGATTTGCTCAGTTATAATGGCAGTGGCAGTCAAAGTTTTGCTGCAGCAACGAAACCCTAACCCTCGTGTTGAGGCACCTTAAGTGAAGAGATTGACCTAATTTCTAGATAGCCTAGTGTGCCCTAACCTAGCGCACCGCCTGGTATTCTCAACAAGCTAAGACATCAAGTTTGAGTTTTTGGTCAAAATCAAAGGTTGACCAAGTCAAAGTCAAAGGTTGACCAAGTCAAAGAAGTCATGACTTACTCTGTGAAGTCAGAAAACAAGTTAGAAGGGGCTTCTAACTTCAGAGCATGGAAGACAAGGATTGACCTCATCCTTGCCAAGAATAAAGTGTTGGATATCGTGAAAGGAAAGATCGTGGAACCACAGTTTGAAGAAGGAAAAGAGAAG
>SNQJ01S0016424.1:116403-128532 GCA_010110895.2 Picea sitchensis | reverse complement strand
CTAATCTCTTCTCAGTCAGAAACATTGGACAAGTAATGAGTCTGAAGAATGAGCTTCGTGACATGAAAATGAATGATGTTAAAAGCATAACATCATACTTTGTGAGAATCTCTCAATTAAGAGATCAACTACAAGCTATTGAAGAAATCATTTCAAGGAGTTGGTAAATATAGTACTCAACAACCTTCCTGACATGGGATGCATTTGCCGCAAGCATGAACACAAGAAAGGAATATCTCACATTTGAAGAACCTTGGACTTGCTGTGCACACGAAGAATCAAGGATTAACACAAAAGAGAAATCCCAAAAGAAATACGATGATCAAGCCTTCACAACAAAAATTCAAGAATTTCAGGAATAAGAGGAAGTTTGGCCTAAGGAAGGAAACAGACGAAGCAACAGTTGCCGAAGAAAGGGAACCCTCAAAGAAGGCCAAGCAGGATAAAACAAACTGCTTCTTCTAAGACAAGGTAACAATATTCTTCATAGTTCTTGTACATACCATGTTTACATAGTTTCTGAACATATCTTGCATATCTATTTCTTAGAAGATAAGATGTTCAAGTGAAACAATACCTATGGAAGAATAAAAAAATAAGGATTGCTATCACGATGACTACAAGTCAAGCAATACACATGGAAAGATGAAGTACATTGACAATCCTTGGTAACAATTCATGTGGAAGCTATTACATAAGTAACAACTGCAAGATAAGATAAAATCATAATCAAACTTGAAGAAACCCAGAAGAAGTCAAAACAAAAAGAAGTCAACAATCAAGAGGAAATTAGAAAAAGACTTGTGACACTTTGCAAAAGGCAATAAGGATGCAGACGAAAGCGTGGACTCTCTTAGATGGAGGGAGCTGATTACGGAATTCCAAAAGAAGAGCATGCATTCATGCATGAAGCAAGGATTAGGAGGGAGCTAATCCTAAATGATATGATCCATTGAGGATTATGAAGTATCTGTCCATGTTCCAATTGAAAGTAGCAACGATGATAAGCAACACGTGTTCAGTTTGACTCTAGAAGAAGTCTTCTTCGAAAAGAAGCCTTAAAGTATCCTTGGTTGTCCATCTACATCCATGATCCTATGATGAAAGGAAGAAGTTGGAATCTTCAGGGCATATAGAAGACCCCATGGACCCAAGAGCTAAAGAGAGACATGAGGAAGAACATGAAGATTCCAAGAAAGAAAGAAAAACAAGAACAACCAGTTATTATACTGAGAATCACAAGACTACCAGCTTGGTTTGAACCCACTAAGAAGCAATCGAGCAGAAGAAATGGAAGTTATGATAAAGAACAATGTATGTAAGAAAATGTGAAAAAGACTTATGAATGGAAGCATTGCAAGATTCAAAGATTCTTCTAGAAGGAGGGAGAAGACTATGGCAACAACTTGTTCTAGTAAACCAGATATACCTCTTGTAGTATCCATGGATTGAAATTTACATGTAAAAGATTGTTCTTCCCAATAAAGCAAGTGAGAAAGAAGCTTATACCAGAAAGAGACTCATGTATGCAGATATAAGAAGACCTTGTATGGATTCAAACAACCTGATGCAGAGTATTTCATATACAACAAAAGCGTGGTGAAAACTTTCTATGACAAAGATGGTGTATCAGAATAGTTACTCAGAAGTCTGGGATGATGGATTGCTAATCCATGGAAAACTCTGATGATGACAGAAGAAGTGCTACTTGGATATGTTTTAGTTTGAGCCTTGCCACGATGTTATGAGTTAGCAGGAAACATAAGTGCTGAATTCGACCATGATATATTGTAATGATCAGAGCTATATGAAGCCTTCAGAGAAAACCAGTGTTCCATGATAGACCAAAGTACATTGAGATCAAGCATTATATTCTCAGTGATGAAGTCTAGAAAAGAGAAGTGGTTCTCCAATATATCTCCACAGATGAGTAGATAGTAGATATTTTGGTAAAGCCTTTGCCCAAGATGAAAAGTTTGGATACTCAAGAAACAAGCTGGGGCTCATGGAAACGAATTCCTTATTGAAAAATGAAGAGTTACTCCCAGGTTGAGAGGGAGCACTTATATGTTATTGATTTATGGACAGTCATTTTTCAGTTTGAAAAATGGTCTAGAATGAGAAGTTCCTTTCCAGTTCGGAAAGTGGTTTGAGATTTTTGACGGACAAACATTTTCCAGTTCGAAAAATGGTCCAGATCGGACAATCATTTTCGTAATGAAAATGGTCCGATAGATTGCTGATGTACCATAGACAACTATTCCCCTTGTGGCTAGTGTGGGGGAATGGTCTAGGACATTCATTCTTCTTGGCAGTCCCTCTGAGTAGTGGTCAAATAGAATGGTCTGCCTCGCCGGGCAGTCATTCTTTCGAAGTTCACAGTTTCGAAGAATGCTCCGTTTTGGAGGTTGGTGCAGGACAGTAATTTCCATTAGGAAATGGTCATTCCCTAGGGCAGAATCATTCTATCCAGGTTGCACTATGATTAGTGTCGGAGGAATGGCCCAGTTAGGTGAATGGTCCAGGTTCAACAATTAGGGACATGCATTCCCTAGGGCAGACTCATTCTCTCCAGGTTGCACTATGATTAGTGCCGGAGGAATGGCCCAGTTAGGTGAATGGTCCAAGCTCAGAAATCGGGGACAATTATTCTTCTATGCTTGAGAAGAATAGTCCAGATAGCTCATGGCTGATGTTTTAGTATTTACCTCCTGAGGGCAGATGCTCTTCCAGATCTCACAGATGTGAGTGGAAGAATGGCCCAGATGACTCAGTTTGTATCATGATATTGTTATGCAGGTTGATATTGGATGATATGATTACTGTGGAGATTGTATGTCTCTAGACAGTGGCTGTATGCCACTGTGGTGGATGTGTTCCACTGGTTGTGACTATGTGTCACTGGTTAAATAGCCGTGTGCTACTTGGTGTGGTTGTGTACCACTGGATAGTAGTTGTGTACTACTATGGATAGAAACAGTTGTGTTCTATTGAATGGCATTGTTCTAATTGCCATGAAGACTATCAATAGTGTTGAAAATTATTACCAGCTAGATGGATAGTTAGTGTGCTGGTGGACATATATTCTCCAGGCGGAAAATGGTCCAGGACAATTATTCTTCTAGGACGTATGTCTGGATTAGAAGAATAGTCCTTGTAGCCCATGGCGTGGCTTCTAGCATCTGTTGGAACAATTATTCTTCTAAGACATATGTCCGGATTAGAAGAATAGTTCTTGTATCACTCTGTGGAGTGAGTGACTTATTCAGCATCATGCCTGATTACTCAGATGGAGTTTGGCTTCGAGAGATGATGCAGTTGATGCTATCAGATGATACTGATAGTGATGATGGTGATCATGATTTGATCATGAGATAGCCTGTGTGGCTATGATGATGCTACCAGTTGAATGGTATGTTTGTGCTCAAGACCATTGTTTTCAATACCTCCCTAGCTAGGAGGGAGTGTTGATACTATGGTAGTTGCGGGAGGTATTAACCTCCATGTGTAACCTTGACAAGAATAGAATATTCCGGAAAGCAAGAAGAAACCCTAAAGCTTTGGACATAACCCTAGAAGACAAGTCAGCTAAAGAAAATAATTGATATTGAGTCTTTAGCCTCCAGAAAGAGAAGTCGGCCCAGACAACTAAGAAAGAGTAGTATAAATACAGGATGCCAGAGCTCATTTGTACACACATAGCTCGCAACTGCAGAAATTCAGTAAGTTCGCAAGTTTGGAGAGTAGCTGCAGTTGCAGCTACTGCAACTAGTATTTTCAGTTTTAGGCTTGGACTTTCTCTTGGTTATGGTTTGGACTTTCTGCTTGGTACGCTAGCTCTGTAGAGTGGTACGCTACCTTGATTGGCTTTTGGACCTAGGTTTGCTTCCAAAATTATTCTCTCTGTCAAGGTTAAGGTGCTTGGGGGTGGCTTCGGCCTATCGTTGGGTGACAATATTGCTATATTGTCTATGGTTAAACGAGCACACCTATTATTTCTAACAAAACCTTGCTGTGGATCTTGGTCAAGTTTTGCACAAAAGAAAAAGATTTGTTTTTCTCCTTTAGCTAGTGGTATGCGGATGGAGTTAGGAGATCAACTAGAATTTTATAAGGAGCAAGATGCTGAAAACCAAAACAGACCTCAAAAGGAGTGTACCTTGTAGAGACATGAGTGGCTTTGTTGTAGCTGTGCTGCAAAATATGAAGGTACTGATGCCTTTATTTGTTTTGCTGGTGGTAGATGCAAAGAACATGAATTAAAGTTTTGTTCACTACCTCAGTTTGGCCATTAGTTTGTAGATGAAATGTAGTAGAGAACCAAAACTAAAAACCTAAAAGCTTCCATAATGATTTCCAAAACTGACAGAGATCTGTAGTCACAATAAAAAAATGATGGTCAATGGTAATCCAAAACGTCTCTAAACACGCTAGAAGAAACATTTGCAGTGTTAGGAGCATCAATAATTTTGCTGCATGGAATTAAAATTGCCATCTTGCAAAATCTACATCCTACCACAAAGATGCAATCATGCTTCCGCTGAGTTGTGTGTAGACTCTAGAGTCCAGACCATTAATGAAATCCACAGAGATGGATTCCCAAGGCCTAGTGGGAACAGGTTGAGGTTGGTACAACTCAAGCTTCCTGTTGGCAAGTTTTCTTTCGCCATAATGTGAACATCTTCGGATTTAATCTTCTACCTTTTTTTGCATGGAAGGATAAAAGAAATACCTCTGCAGGTGTAACAAAGTTTTCAGCACACTAAAATGTGTTGCATAGGATGAAGAGTGGGTCTCCTTGATAAGAAGAAGGCGCATTGATCTGACTAGAAGGCACAACTGATTTAGCTTGTAAATAAAACCATCTTGGATTGTGTAGTCAAGGAAGGGGGTTTGATTGACCCTAGTGGGCTGCAGTAAGGACTCCATGATTGGAACGAAGTAAGGGTCTGTAGCATATTGGGATTTGCAGTCCTCATAGGTTGCACATCTTAGATCTTAAGATAGGAAGGGCCTTGGTAGGAGATATGCTTAGGAGATCAATCATGTTATTTGAGCTACCTTTCTTATATTTAATGACTGAATGAAATTGATGAATGTTGGAAAATCGTTTTAAATGTCTTTGCTCCTAAATTTGTCTAAGAATTCAAAAATTGGAGGGGCTGATGATCAGACTGTAAGATAGTTTCCTTACTAAGGATATAGTGTTGCCATTTCTGGAGTGCTTGGACTAGCACATAAAATTGCTTGTTGTAAGTGCTATAGTTGAGCTTGGCTCAGGGGAATGTCTCTAAATGGTACACTATTGGTTGTCTTCTTTGCTTAATAACAATGCCTATGACATATTGGGAATTATCTGTCTCAATCTTGAAAGGCTGTTACAAGTCTGGGAGAGCAAGCATCATGGTTGAGTAGAGAGCATCCTTGAACTTCTGAAATGCTCGTTTTCTTCAGGATTCCAATGCAGTCTTCTGATTGCTGGCCTGATACAATGTGTGAGCAATGTGGGAGTAGTAGTGAAATGTATTTCCTGTAGAATTTCATGCCTCCAAAGAAACTGTTCAGATTTGTTGTGTTGGTAGGTGTTTACCAGTCATTCAAAAGCTGAACTCTGGTTGGATCTTTGTGAACTCCTATCTCATCAATCACAAAATGTAGGCATTGGACAAAAGTTTGGCCAAAGAATGATTATTCATTTTGTCCCACAATTTGTGTTGGCGGATATCCAAAACTCTTTAGACATGCTCTGAATGATCAGACCAAGTTTTGAAAAGTAGAAGTCATCTAACTAAACAACACAAACTTACTGAGATGTGGAGGAATATGTCATTGACGATTTGCATGAAGGCAGTAGGGGCATTGGTGAAGCTGAAGGGCATAACTAAAAACTCATAGAAGAAAAACTTGGTCCCGAAAGCTACCTTCCATACATTTGTAGTCCCTTAAGAACTTGGTGATAGCCTGAAGTGAGGTCTAGCTAGGTGAAGTAGTAGGTGAAGTATGTGGCTTAATTTTTCTTAATATTGATAGGCATTGCGATTAAAAGATGTTATTAAGAAAAGGCAATTAGGTTATGCAACTGCCTACTAGCCAAATAAAAGAGGATTGGTGTTAATGTATTCAATGACTCCACCATTAATAAAATTACTTGTGTTCATATTCTTCATTCCTATTTCTTGTGTGATTTATAATCAATTCTATAACATGGTATCATAGCAATATCGAAGTTTGTGAGCTTGGAGATATTGAAGTCCATTGCATTATGTGAGAGGGTATCAAAGGAGAAAGCACGAAACACTGAGCTACCAAATGGTAACTAAAAATCGTTTCCGTATCAAATAGAAAGGGAGCCACCATATCAAATAAAAAGGGGAGCTGCAAATCGAAGGAGTTGTCGTTAATAAAAAGACAGCCACTGCTAATTATTAGATCGAGGGAGCCGCTCCATCTGGTTATCGAATTTGAAGAAGCTGCTTTATCAAATTTTTGAAAGGAGTTGCCACAGTTTAGCCACAAAAATTCAGCCCCTGGCACACACACTATAGAGGACCATAACAAAGTCGAATTGCATATCCTGATTTGCATAGGAATTCGTTTATGAGTGGAAAAATTTGTTGTTTGTAATTCAAGGAAGGAGCCAATTCGTAGTCACTGTTCATCGAATTGCAGACAGCTGCTGATCATTCGGATGGAGCAATCAGAATTCATACCCTAAGTTTACTAGTAATAGGAACATAGCTAAATTTAGAGAGACAAAGCATTCATAGGGATTTTACTATTTTGAAAATTTTCCAACAGAATTTAAAACCCTAAACAATATGGTGTTCCATTCCAACAATTTTAATCTCAATAATATTTGAAAATTTTCATTCACATATTACTTCGTTCATTTCCGAGAATGGAAATCCCTCTAGAAAAATTTAACGGATATAATATTCAAATGCATTTAATGAGTAAAAATTTATGGGGAATCATCAAAGGCATTGAACCAAAACCTACACAATGTAATAAATTGATTGAATGGAAAAACAGAGATAACAATGGCAAGTCAATCATTAGCCTTGCTCTTTTAGATTCATAATTACATCATGTTGATCTAGACAAATCTTCTAAAGAAACCTGGGAGGAATTACAAAAGTTGTTTGGTGCAAAAGTGGTAAATGCAAAATTTTCATTAAAATTACAACTCTTTGGATTCAAAATGGCTGCTGAAACTACCAATCATTGGCGTTGCTCTTTTAGATTCAGAATTGCATCATGTTGATCTAGACAAATCTTCTAAAGAAATCTGGGAAAAATTGCAAAAGTTGTTTGGTGCCAAAGCGGTAAATGCAATTTTTTCTTTAAAATTACATTTCTTTAGAATCAATATGGCTGCTGGAAATACTATCTCCAGCCATATAAATGATTTATAGTCGCTTATAAAACAGTTAGTTGAAGTTTGTGCAAAAGTAGAAGAGGATGTAAATGCTCTGTTGTTAAATAGTTTCCCTTTAACTTACAACAATGTGCTTTTTACATTAAGTCAATTGCCTTCACAATCTTTAGATGATATGATATCATCTCTTTTGGTTGAAAAGAAAAACCTGAATGAAAGGCTAAAATGAAGGGCTAAATGAAGGAGATTCGGAAGGTGCTCTCGATCCAGACAATGCATTCCTTACTAAAAAATGAATGAGCAGAAAATAGGGAAACAAATAGTTAAAGAAGATCTTGAGTGTTATTATTGCATAAAAATAGGTCCCATAGTGTGGAATTTTAAAATTCGAGCCAATGATCTTTTAAAGGGAAGGCTAAAGACAAAAACAGAATATAGCCTTGACAATGGAAAATTTTATAATTGAAGAATCATCTGAGCTTGAATATGAAGTTGAGGAATGTGACAATGGAAGAAAGGGGGGTTACTTGTTTTGAGCGGTTGAATCTTTGATATAGGAGGGAATCAAAGAATTATTAACTGAACATTGATTGTTGTCCAAGTAATTTGGGAATTCGAAAATTTCAATAATTTGGGAGTTTGGGAATTTGAGGAATTTGGTAACTTGAGAGTTAAGGATAATTTGGGAGTTTGGGAATTCAAGGAATTTGAGAACTCGGGAATTTAGAAAATTTAGAAATTTGGGAATTCTACCCTTATGAGCGTGATTAGACAGCATGATGGAGTACCTACAAGATTCCAGATCTCTAGAGGAGATAAGCTGCTTAAAGGAAAATTATTCTTTTAAGTTTTTGTTGTTGTCAATCAAGCTTTAATACTTAGAATTGTAGCGTTAAGAGGGTGTGTTAGAGTATAGCGCTTCGATATGAGTTCATGTAATAAAATGTAATAAAGGCACATTATATGTGGCTTTGAAATTTAATAATGATAGGCATTAAGATTAAAAGGTGTTATTAAGAAAAGGCAGTTAGGTTATGCAACTGTCTACTAGCCAAACAAAAGAGGATTGGTGTCAATGTATTCAATGACTCCACCATTAATAAAATTACTTGTGTTCATATTCTTTGTTCCTATGTCTTGTGTGATGCATAGTCAATTTTATAACAATGCTTGTCCCCCTTGAGTTGATCAAGAAGGTCATCAATTTGGGGCGAAGGGTATCGATTCTTAATAGCGACTTTGTTGAGGGCTTTGTAATATGTGCAATATTGCTACTCTTGTTGGTCTTTCTTGGGTACCACCAAAGCAAGAGGTTTGCAAGGGGATGTACTAGGCTTGATTTTTCCATCCTTGAAAAGTTGTGCGATTTTCCTTTCAATCTTTGTATTCTCTGTTGCCGCCTTTATACGCACCTCGGGTAACGTGGAAAAAACTTTAATCCACTGGGTGTATCCTTGGGGGCAAGTCTTGAGTCAAGGTGTTGTCACATGATCCTCAACTCCTTCGTCTAGGCCAACTCCTAGTGAAGCCAAGGAGGGTAATCCCTAATAAAAGAATCTAAGGATTAAACTAAATCTAAGCACAATTATTATTCTAGGAGTTTATTATGAAACAAGAGCAAGATACAAGATCTACGCTAGTAACATATATGACAACAAATGAAATTGCTTATAATGAAAATATTCAAAGCATGTAAAGTACTTGCAAAAAATATATAACTTGAAAATAGATACAATTGCTAAAAGGAAATGATAAGCAATATATGGAGATTGTAGACCAGTGCCAAATAGATTGTTGCGAGATAACCAAATGCTGCTGAAATGTGTTGAGAAATGCTCTTGGTAAATTTTTAATTTATTAATGAGTTGCTTAAGTTGTTAGATTTATTGTGAAGTGGCTCTCGTGTTTGCAAGACAACTCTTGAGTGTGCAGTGTGTGTACAGAGTGATACAAGAAAGCAAATCTAATCTAGGTGTGGCCTCTCAGAGGCTATCCCTCAAATTGGAATTTGCTGAGAACTTGCTGAAGCCCAAATGACTTCACCAACAAGTTCAATAGAGATGTTGGATGTACAACACGGGGAGAACCTAGATCTCAAAGTTCTCGTCTATCTAACTTCACACACAATCTCTATGCGGTTTCCAATCAAAGCAATAATCACTTAAAGATTTCCCTAATTAAACTACTCCACACTCACTGGCCTCGGTTCTGATTAGTTCCCCAGGTCGAGCTAGGATCTCAAGGGTTTAGAGCATACATCGAGGAGCCGAAGGGAAATGTTTATTTTCCAAATTTGAAACGACAGAAAATAAACGCTGTAATTGAAATCTAATCTAAAAATAAAATAAATTTTGATCTAAACTAATCTATGAAATTGAACTAACTGTTGTTATGCGGTGTTGTGGGTTAATTTTTAAAGTTTGTTTTAGCTTCTTAGATAAAAATTTGAAAGTATGAGAAACTTGAAGCAAAAATGAACAATCACACCACAAGACACCAATCCCCCAGTGGGGATGAAAATTGGGCTATGTATATCCTAATGATTTTATTACTTCGGTTACACTTTTTTTTTTGGGTACGACTTGTGATCATTCATTAGGGGGATCACAAGTCTTTACAAAGTTTCCAGATGAGTTTATTGAAGAAGAGGTACTTATGGGTGTCCCAGATGCTCCAAATCTTCAAAACATCAGGCATAGTTTCTCCTTATTTGTTCGTAAATCTGCTCAAAACAACAAGTTAGTTGGGGCAAAAGATGCCCGAAATTTTTTTGGAAGACCCTGCAAAAAAGATGTTAGTTGATGTACAAAGTTTGCAAAAATATTCTAAGTAAAAAATATACTAAACTGGCGATTAGAATTTGACAAAGCAAGAAAATAAAGGCCCTTTCGCAAGGATATTACTTGCTGTTATAAAACAACAAATTGTATTAAAGAGATGCCTAGATATAGCTTTAGAACACTTAATAAATGAAAACTACCTTTAGCTTTAAGATTTGCCTTTAAAAAAGTAAGCTAAAGTTAGATTACAAGCTAGATCTTAATGAGATGATAAAGCTTCTAAAGTTAAAGTAGATCTAACTTTTCTTATGCATGCAAACTCAGATTTAAAGATTTAAAAAAAGAAAGTTAGATCTAAAGATTTGCATGCAACCAAAAGTAACGAAGAGAAAAATAGATTTTGAAAGGTTGAGAGAGAGAGAGAGAGAGAGTGAGAGAGAGAAAGTCTTTCTTCAAGAATCAAATCCTTGGGCTATGGAGTCTTTTGGTGAATGATAGAGGGACTACTGTTCATCTATGCCTTGGAACAAGTGATGGATGTGATCCAATCAACCACCTCCTCCAAGTTTTGGCAATCTGTAAAAAAAGCTTGTTCTACTTTGCAAACACTCTATTAGAAGAAGGTACTTCCTACACAAGAAAACTCAAACAAGCATATTGGTTCATACGAAAAGTATGCTAGTTTAAAATCTTAATATGTAAGAAATTAGTAAAATCTAAGAGCAAACTAGCTAATTAGATCTTACCCTACTGTGTGACAACACACCTTCAAAGGCCTTAGAAAGAGTAGATATGCAAAATATAACCCAATACAAGTTACCTCAATGCATAATAGAACATTCAAGCATCCACACATGTAGCACCATACACCATTTGACCTCCAAACTCTTCTTTATTTACTCTTGAAAGAGTGTACAAAATAACATTACAGTAGCCAAGTTCTTTCCCCAAGCTCCAACTAGTCTACAATGGAGAGGTCGACTTTCTTATATAGCATGAGAGAGTGATGTTTCCCAAGGAGGGCGAGTTATCTCCAAGAAAAAGCGTAATTTTTCCCCATCACAAGGGCAAGTCATCTTAAGCATGAAAACATGATGTTTTTAAAGCATGGGAGAGATGTTTCTTTCCCCAAACGTGAAAGGAAATGTTTCCCATCTAGAAGGGCGACTCAACTCAAGGATGAGGAAGATGTTTCCAAAGAGAAAAAGCGTGACCAAATAAGAAAGTGCGCCTTTCCTTCTTGGGATGTCCAACTCATGACAATTCTCTTCCCATTAAGTCACTTTCCTTTTATTTGTCTTTTATGACCCCTTTTGTGAGTAAAATTAATTTCAAGTGATTAAAAAGCACTAATTTCACTCACAAATTGGATACTTAAGTAAAGTGGGTATTCTGAGTGTAAAAACGAATACCCCCAAGGCATATAATGCCTCACAGTACCACTTTTTTAACTTATAACTTATTTACAATTAAAATATCCCGTTTTGCGGGAAAATTTTAATTGACCAAAAACATTAAAAAATCCTAGGGGGACTTAGCACAATTTCCACATGGCTCAAAATGATGACCTAGCATGGTAATAAAAACATTTTAGACACTAGACTTGGGTAACCAAGCTAAGGCCTAACCATCAGTAACATACCCCAGCTTTGGAGGTATTTGAGTGAAAAAACTTAGAAATTATAACTCGCCTAAAATGAATTTCAAGCAAGAAATAATTAACAAGTGAAAAAAAAAGCACTCTAGAGTATGTACTCATGATCAAGTCTTAGGAGGCCAAGCCTTTTACAAATTCATCATGCCAATCTCATCTTATTACAATGCCCCACAGGGGATGGAAATGCAAAAAAAAGGTGGTCAATTTGATCAGCTAGACTTATGAACTCTGAACTTTGAGCAACTGATTGCTCAATCTTTGGTGGCTCAACTGCAAGTCCATCCTCGTGAAACTGGGTGGATAACACTCTCCAT
>SNQJ01S0016424.1:77100-104329 GCA_010110895.2 Picea sitchensis | reverse complement strand
GACTTCTTCTCTTGGAGGCTAATAACCTAATATAAATTATCTTCTTGAGCCAACAACTCTTCTAGGGTTATTAGCCAACACATTAGGGTTTCTTCTTGCTTCCCGGAGTATTCTATTCTCGTCAAGTTTACACGTGGAGGTAAATACCTCCCGCAGCTACCATAATATCAACAGGATCCACCCCGTCTTCTGCACATGCATGCATCACACAAACACATTAAGTAGCTCTGCACAAATGTATAACACAATTCATATCATAATGCTAAACTCCACAAGTTACCCTCAACAGGTCTCACTACCAAATTGCCATTCTCCCATATAGTAGGTGAGATGCTTTCTAGAGAAGCGCTCAATTCTTTTGGCACACTTATCTAGGTTGATTACCTTGGGATTCATCATTTGTTTGTTGGATGGATGAGATATTTTATTGAGGAGTGGACCACTTTGCAAATACTCCTAGGTCGCTCAAATTGATTCACTGTTTCATTGTTGGTTGAGGCATTCATGAAGAGGTTGTCCACTTATACACATTGTTCTAGGGCTCCCACCTTCTTGACTCATGGTTTGGGAGGTGTTGATGGTATTGACATGTGGTTTCATAGGAGCACACATGGTTTTAAAGTATTTTATGCTTATTTTTGGAGAGCATGCCACCCTTCATGCACATTTTGCTAGGTAGTCCACTATTTTGGGCCCTTGGATTGAGGGTTGATTGTTTGCACATGGATCTATGCTTTGGCACATTATTTGATGTTGCTTCACCCTTGGATTTTGTTATAACAACCAAAGTGGACCTTCTTTGCACATGTTCCTATGAGATCCATGGTTTGAGGAGTTGGTTATTGCATTGGAGGAAGTGCCCTAACTAACTTTGCTATCTTTGGCATTGTTTTGGCATCTCAAGGTTGTTGACTCATTAAACAAGTGGAGTGCTCCCCTAGTTGGCATCTTGGCACATTTATTGATGACATGACCACCCTTGCACATTTATCTAGGGCGATCACCTATTGGAGGATTATTTATTGTTTTTGTCCCTAGATCTAAGGGAGGCCATAACCACCTTTGCACACATCTCAAGGGTGAAATTATTCATGGATTATTTTATTATATGACATGGTCAAAGTGGTCCTATAACCACCTTCTTGCACATATATCAAGGGTGGACCCATTATGAGGGTTGATTATATTATATTTGTTGATCAAGGAGCTTCTTGAAGAGCGCCCTAGTCACTATGAGGACACTTGGAATACTTCATATCTTGTTGGAAGTGGTTATAGAAGGCTAACTTCGAAGGGTGTTCCAAAAGAGGAGGAAAAGTGGCATCTTGCATGGAGCACTTTGCTCGAGAGAAAAACATGTGGCATCCTCTTCATCATTGTTGCATTATGTTATTATTTTCTTGTGCGTTTTTGTTTTGGAGAGCCTGTTACTGCCCAAACTAGCAACCTCTGTAGAGGTGCTAATGGGGATAAGCACAGGGAAATGCACCATTGTCACCTCAGTACAGTTTCCCCTTCACTATAGGCCATCTCCTTGAAGCCACGGGGGGTATCCCAATCCACGGAAACAAACCTGTACAGTACTTCGTGGTAGCTTACGATACAGTTCACTTCAAAATACACACCTCAATATATGGTTAGATAGATTAGTTCCAATGGAGTAGCCAAATGCCTTGAGAATATTCAACTAAGAACTAGGGCAATAACTATCACAATATAAAAAGGGTTAGGAGCTAATTAATTAGGTGTTGAGATCTGAAATAAATATGCTACAACAGAAATATAAATCAGCACTATGATGTCACTCTTTGGATGAAGAAACAAGTACCTTTTAGTGCACAAGAGTGAGATCTAATCACATAAACTAAGAACAAATGATATACTTGAGTTACTTTTTGATTATATGTTGTAAATTGGACCAGCTTGCTGCTGTCCACAAATTCCAGAATCTGATATATGATAAATAATGCAGAAAATGCAGATTTTGGGTGAGGAAAATCACCCCAAGAGTGCCTAAAAGCACTTGTAATGATAAACAATGGGTACTTTGGCTAGGGCAATGGAGAAAATATTTAAAAACAGCCCAACAATGAATGATTGCAAGTATAAATGAATAAGAACCATGCAATTAGCTCAAACTTGCAAAGAGAGGTGGTGAATCCCCCTAGGGTTTGACCAAAAATATCCAAAATGTAAAATGACAGCTATGAAACACCCATGAGATAAATTTCATAGTTAGAAAGTGTTATATATTCTTTATAAACAATCCACAAGTGAAATATAAGCTAGGGTAGGGTTAGAATCTACCTTTTAGGGTTAAATTCTAGCTTTAGGGTTTGACCAATTCCAATTTCCTTTGCTGCAATATAATTTCCAGAATTGATAAACCTCTTAAATCAGCCCACAGAATATTAGACAAAATCTTTAAGCACAAATGTGTGGGGCTACTTTGCCATATTAGGGTTAAAGATCAACAATTTACCTTAAACCCTTGGACAAAAATGTCTAGAAAATGAAAATAAACCGTTAAATTTGCGCTAGAGAATGAATAAATATCTTTTGATGGTATATCTTTTATATTTTTTTGTATTTTTATATTTATATGATATAAAAGAAAATAATTGGAGTTTTTAGGGTTTTTGTGGTTGGTTGTTGGGAGTTAAGCTTAGTGCTTTGTCTCCACTTAGTGTTTATGGGGTCAAGTAGTATGCCCCTCTAAGAATTGGTTATTCAATATTTATGGATTAGAGTGGGAGACAAGTGCCTTAAGGCTAGTAGTCCCTTGTCTAATCAAGATAAACCATGAAAACCGAGGCACTACAAGAAGGGTTTCCTTAAGGGAATATCCTTCACCAACAAGATCAACAAAAGATTGGAAAAAATACAAGAAACCCTTGCCAAGGAGTATAAAACTAATCATGACAAGAGATAAGCACTTACCAAATCGTTTTAAGGAAGATGGAAGAGATACAAACCCTAGATGTCCTCCTTCCAAGTAGTTGAGTAACTCCTCAATGGATTGATCTTGCTAGCTTTAGTAGAAACTTGTATATTCACAATAGTCTTTGAAGTACCAAGAAGAATAACCAAGAAAGAAAGAGCTCCAAGAATTGAGACCATAACACCAAGTAAAAGATCTTCTTTTAATGGCTTGAAATGATCTGCAACCATAGTTGCAGGGAGCGTCCCCCCCCGCTCCTAGGCTCGGAACCGTGTCCAAACGGGAGCGCCCTTGGGAGCGTGCTCCGGGCAGTTTTGGGACGCTCCTTGCCCTTTTGGGAGCTCCACGCTCCCTGGGACGCTCCTTGCCCTTTTGGGAGCTCCACGCTCTCTGGGATGCTCCCAAGGCGCTCCCTAGACGCTCCCTAATGGTAATGTTAAATTCTTAAAGTAAAAGTGACATTTCCTTTTTCTTTCATTTGTATCCTTTTACTTTAAGAATTTAACATTACCATTAATTGTTTCAGGATGTTTGAGAGTGGTTCCAACCTCATTGGACTTCATATGGAGAAAGTAGAATTTTAGGTCCCATTCAAAATTCAACAGACTTAACGGTTTTTAGGATTTCAAGATTTGCAAGATTACAACATTTCCACTGGATTCTATCAGGTATGAGGGTATGTAACTGGCATTTAATCAAGACCACCAAGCCCTCTATATACCCCAATGTTGGTGGTGTTGATATATCCGGGACGCTCCACTCCCAAGGATTTTTGGAAAATGACGCTCTCGACGCTCCCGTTCTCTAAAACACTCCCACTCCGTGCAACATTGTCTGCAACAATTCACAACGATTTGGAATGAGACGAGGGCCTATATTTATAGACGAGGCTCACAACTCCTTCCCATTCTTTATATCAGGGATGCTCCGCTCCCAAGGATTTTTGGAAAATGACGCTCTCGACGCTCCCGTTCTCTAAAACACTCTCGCTCCATGCAACATTGTCTGCAACAATTCACAACGATTTGGAATGAGATGAGGGCCTATATTTATAGACGAGGCTCACAACTCCTTCCCATTCTTTATTTCCTAAATCTAGGTTAAGGAAATAAAATAAAAGTGACTTGTCATCCACATAATTTTGAGACTAAGTCAAATTACAATGAAAAGATGCTTTACATGCTAGAAACTCTCATACAAGAGGAGGATCCCACAAAAGATGGGGCCGATTTTCTCTCTAAGTTCAACGTTCCAAGAAAAGGGCGATGTGGAGGCCTCAAAACAAGGTGAGGTAGCCTCCCAAGCAAGTAAAGCTCCAATGTTTCTCCCCTCCAAGTGGAACGTTCTTATGAAAGTGTGGGGAATGACCTCAAAAGGGGACGGCCTCCACAAAATGTGCTCAAAGAATGCTCAAATAATGTCCATATATCGTTGAAATATGTCTCCAAAGGATGACCATGTCCATATCTAAGGTCAAGGCACCTCCATGAAGTATGGGAGTGACCCTCCAAGTCAAAAATTGGGTCATAAAACCCCTAACAACAAGAATGACGTCAAAAGAATGGGTCGATCCTCAAATTATGTAAAAGACATCTCCAAAAGTGATGAAAGAAGAGGAATGCTCTAAGATCTCCCATGTAGCATGTGTAGAGAATGTTCATGTGTGCAAAAGAAGCCCAAATGTGCCTCGGAGGATGTGACCAATGCCTTAGAATATGTGTACTTCCTCGAGAACTGTGACAATGCCTCGGGAGACATGGAACTGAGTGATCATATGCGAAATCATCTATGAGGGCCCATGACCAAAGTGTGGTACATACATAAAAAAGAGAGGGTCCATGTGCATTAAAATAGGTGTTCTAAACCATGGGTGTGACAACCCTTACAAAGTGCAATCACCTTTTACATGGAAAATAGAATAAGTGAATAGTTAGGGCCCCCGTAATTCGTGTATCCTAGTAGATCCACATCAGAATGCCCACATACCTACCCAACACATAAATACCCGACATGGAGGGAGTTACCACCTCTAAGGGATAGTTAGTCAGAGCAATAAAACCAATCACCCTGAGAATGGGGACTAAAAGGACATGCGATGATTGTCCACTTAAGGGGATCTGGGAAACCCACTAACCAACAATTGTACATCAGTCATACCATCATGGCCACATATAAAGAAATCATCACACTTTGGACTCATCAAAGTGGTCACATCTTGTGAAAAAATGTAGGGTACATTGTAGAGAATCTGAGCTGTAACAGAGCCCATTATGTAATAGTTTAGTATTTTTCTAGTATCTTCCTTGGAAAAGAAAGTGGATCTAGAAACCAGTCAATAATATTTTATTGTAAACGAGATGGAGATTAAATTTGTATAAGGATTTGCTCCCTCCATTGTTAGTGATGGTTGGATTTGCGAGGAGATTCCCTCCAAGAACTTTGATGAATATCTTACAAAGGCAATGGAAAGTTGAGGGTTCTTGTTATGTGAGGGACTATGTTTTGGATCTAGTCTTGTTGAATGTAATGTCATAAATCCTTGCAAAGAAATATGTTTTGAAGGGCTAAATTCCAGGTAATCCTATTCCTTTAGAAGTGTTTAATTGTGGGCCATTTTCTTCTTAGATATCTTTATTGTTTATTGCTGGAAATGTTAATGTTGCATCTTTCTTCTTTATTCGAGTTGTTGCAAGTTTACATTATCCATTGATAGGCACACCCTCATGCATGTTTTAGAGGTTCTCCTTCATTAGGTTATTTCCAAGTAAATTCTTTGCATTTACAAAGTAAGGATAACTGTAGCTTGTTCATCCCAACTTAGTATGTCCTTATTTCATAAGAAAAGAACCCTATTTATCGTTTGACTTCTTTTTCCCTAATTTGGATAGGCGCTATTCTTGGTGCACCCATCCATCTACTTCTAAATTTAATCATATATTTTCCTATGGAAAGCTCCCTGCTACCGTCGGAGAGCCGACCTAAAGTGAGAGAGGGTGTTGTGTGGTGACAATGGGCAACCCCCCTTAGTTCCTTTAAGTTTGCAGTTGTGTTTTAGGGCTTTACCACTAAAGGTGTAGGTTTGGGAGGCAACACTTCCTAAGTCAAGATTAGGAGATAATAAAACATTATCATTAACACAATCCAAGTCTGAGATGTGCATGTTGATGTTTGTAGCATCAGACAGGTACTTCCACACAGGTCTAAGTGTCTAGACGTGTGGAAGTCATCCAAAGCCTTCAACCTTAGTAATTTACTTTAATTAAAGGAGTTATTAAAGTAAAGTGATTTTATAATTAAAGTGAGTTTAATTTAATGAAATGCTAAAGTTATTAGCATTAGTGAATTAAATGAATCTTAGTCATTGATCTCAAGTGAGGTGAGATCCAATCTCAACCATTAATCACTTTGGAGATTATGGTTATATTTGATTCGGTCTTAACTCAAGATTATAAAAGCAAGGCTAGGTGAAGGAGAAAGATATCCACTTGGGAGCAAAGAAGGATTTTTTCTCAAGTGCTTGAGTCACGAAGGATTGTGACTTAAGGGGATCAAGGATAGAGCACAAAGAAGAACTTTTGCTCAAGTGCTTGAGTCACGAAGGACTATGATTTAATGGGATCTCAGCCAAAAATCGAAGGACAAATTTCTGGGTAGTCCAACAGGAAAATCTAGTATAGATCTGAGGTACCAACAGGTAGATCTTGCAGATATGAGGTACCAACAGACAGATCTAGTGCAGATTTGAGGTACCAGCGAAGAGATATGAGGTGCCAACGGACAGATCTAGTGTAGATCTAAGGTACCAATGGGCGGATATAGCAGATGTGAGGTACTAACAAACAAATCTACTGTAGATGTGAGGTACCAACGGGTAGATCTAGCAGATTTGAGGTACCGACAAGAAGATCTAGCAGATCTGAGGTACCAACAGGCAGATCTTGCAGATCCGAGGACTAGTAGGCAGATCTAGTGCAAATTTGAGTGTCTAGTAGGAAAATCTGGGTAGATCCAGCAGAGGATTTCTTTAGGGCTAGATTTTCCAGGTTTGCTATATTTGTATTTTTCCTCAGTGGGCCATTTTCCTAGAAAGGGAGCCCTTCTAAGCTTGGAGTCATTGTTTTAATGAAAAGCTGATTTGAAGGGCATAATTTATGTGTGTTGTGTGAAGTTTGGTTTTACAATTTTGCTTCCGCTTTTTTATTATTTCTAGCCAATATATTTTATTTTGTATGCTGTAATTTATTTATCAACAAGGAAATACACAAGGTAGTAATTTATTTAGGTGTTGGGATAGAGAGATTTCAATAGTGCATGAAGATGAGCAATCAAGGGGAGGATAATCCATTTCTTTCAATCTATGTTACATCAAGTTTTTGGGAAGTGGGGTTGTGGGTACATGGGGACACATACCCAATACATTTAGAGACCCCCCTACCTTGAATTTTTTTTTCAAGGGACACAAGGGCATGTCAAGGGTAGGACACATGGAACTCTACCCTTACATATAAATATTAAAAATATATTAATGTTTAAAGTTTTAAAGTTTTAAAAATAATCATTAATAGACATACTTGATTCATACATAAGTGATGATACATACAATGACAATTGAATGTTGAATACACTGAAAGCATTTTGCATATCCACCATGGTTATGAGTTTTCAGCTATCAAACCACTGTAGAACACCAAACGACTGCGCAAAAACAACAAAATGACAACTCAAAACTAGCAGATGATCATTATGATACCCTTTTGTGATTGTTTAGGGTTTATACATTGTAGGAGGGTTGGTGGGACCGTTTAGAAAAGCGCCATAAACTAGTATTTGTTGAAAAACTAATGCATGTAGGTAAATTTAAAAAATTTATAGCATACAAGCAACATACCAATACATCTGAATATATGAGGATCACTGAAAGTGAGACAATCATAGAGAGAACACAAGTATACCCTGGGAAACCCTCTTGGGGTAGAAAACCCAGCCAAAACTTCTCTTTAGATTCTTCAACAAAGTACAATACCAGTACAAGACTTTAGAGTAACTAGCTAGGACTCAGAGGGATAAAACAATACCTCTGTTTCAACACTTACAAACTTCACAAATAGCTGAACTAACACTTACAGTAACAACTTGACAAAATCACCAAAAGATAACTAACTTTCCTTCTTGTTGTAGCAGACTCGTGGCAGCTTTAACACAATATTTGTAGCAGCCTTATATCAGCAAGGAACAACATAAGACTTCAACAAGAATAGAGTGCTTGTATCAGCGGTATACTTCAACAACTAGCTGCCATATACCAACAAAAGACTCCAACAATTAGCAGCCATATACCAACAGACGATTCTAGTAGATATCAGTGATATACCAACAAAATACTTCAACAAATAGATGCCTTGCCTCAATAGAAGACTCCAACAAAACAAAGGTATCCAAATGTTAAGTGAATGTCCCTTTTTATAGGTTGGTTTGGCTGCCCTAAGTAGCCCCCTATGAATGTATGACAACTGTATAACAACTGTCATACTTGCCCTCATTTGGTTGCCAAGAGTCACCTCCTAAAGTTCCCAAGAGCCACCTCCTAAAGCTCCCAAGAGCCACCTCCTATTGCTGCCAAAGGTCACTTCCTTTGTTTCTTCTAGAGGCTGCCTTAAATTGTTGTCTTAGGATTGTATGACAACTATATAACAACTGTCATATCACCACCCTAAGAAACCCCCCTAAGCTGGCCACTCCAACCACTCGAAGCAACCCTCTTAAGCAGCCTCCCTAAGCTGGCCACTACAACTGCCCTAAGCAACCCTCCTAGAGGTGTTATGAGGTTGACACATGGCATAAGGTTGTCTTGGCACAAGGTTGACACTTGTCATGTGTTTGATGCTTGACATAAAGTTAACACTATATCAAAACTTTATTTACATTGTTAGTTACAAAAGGGAAAATAACTTCCAAAGCTATATAATTCAACACTCCGTCTTAGCAAGGAAGGTATTTTCCTAGTACCAACTGTTACATCAATTTTTCTTTACTTGGCTATTGACTTGTTGATCCATGTAGAATCTGTTCATCAAGAGAAGTTTTGTATCCATAGCTAGCATTGGGATCAATAACATCTCTGGTGAGCACACCGATGTCATTACATGATTTTTATTCACTTAGTTCACCAAGAACTGTTTGTGCAGTTCACCAAGAACTGTCCTACTAGCCATATGCTAGAGGAAGCTATACAGTTCACCAAGAACTATCTTACTCAGTGCTAGTCCTTTTTCATACTGGATGAGTAATCTTAGAGCCAGGCCTTTTTCATATTGGATGAGTAATCTTAGAGACAGTTGTTTTTCATACTGGATAAGAATAAAATATAATAGCCTACATCCTACCCATAAATGACTTGCTCCGCTACTGTCACCGGAATCCCATATGCAGCTCCTTACTCCCTCTTACGAGGGACCAGTCAAAGTTTGTCTCTGAAGTACTCAAACTTCACCTTTGACAGAGGTTTGGTTAGCACATCTACAACCTGTTCATTGGTAGCCACATAATGAAGCTTCACTTGCTCCCTTTTCTACCACATCACGGATAAAATGATACTTGATACCAATATGCTTTGATATGTCATGAAACACGAGGGTCACTGACAACTTTATGCAACTCTGATTGTCACAGTAGATACTAGTAGCCTCTAACTCAATATCAAATAATCCTGAAAGTAATTTTCGTAGCCATACAACTTCAGTACACGCTAAACATGCTGCCATATATTATGTCTCAATTGTACTGAGCGCAACACTGGTTTGCTTCCTGCTAAACCATGAGATAATACTTGATCCCAAACTAAAACAACATCCTGAAGTACTCTTACGATCTGTGACACTACCAGCCCAATCTGAATCAGAGTATCCCTGTAGTCCGAACTCACAATTTGCATCATACTTGATACCATACTCAATGGTACCTTTCAAGTATCTCATCCCATGTTTTGCTACGATCAAATGAACATGTCTGCCCTGTAGTCCGAACTCACAATTTGCATCATACTTGATACCATACTCAATGGTACCTTTCAAGTATCTCATCCCATGTTTTGCTACGATCAAATGAACATGTCTGGGTTCAACCATATACTGACTTAAAGTGTTCACAACAAACCATATGTCTGGCCTTGTGTTCGTTAAATACATCAACAAACCAATCATTTGCCTATACAAAGTGGCATCCACTATCTCTGATGAAGTATCACATAATAACTTTGGATTTGTCGTCATAGGTGTAGTCATGGATTTACAATCCATCATTCCAAATCTCTTTAGAATTTCAACAAGAGCTTTAAATTCCTTAAACGTACTAAAGATTTCATCTTTATTCTTTAAGAAATAAATACAAGTTTTGCGAGAAAAGTCATCAATAAAAGAAACATAGTAAACATACCCGCTGAGTGAAGTGGCTGACATAGGTCCACACACATCTTGAATGAATTAGATCCATAACTCCTTTTTCTTTACTGTCACTGCTTGGAAAAGATTTTTTCACGTTCTTTCCTTGTCAACATCCTTTGCACACACCATCATGGAACACTTGAATTTATGGAAGGCCTTTCACCATCTTGCTGACAACTGGCAAGGCTTTATAGTGAATATGAGTGAACCCTCTATGCCACAATTCACATGGGTTTATAGTACTGTGTACTAAGGCTTGATCTGCCTTTCCTTTTAACTTGTATAACCCATCTTCATGTATACCAATTATAACAAATTCATCAATATTCTTTCCTCTCGGCCACATAAGAACTTGGCCATCGACAAAAGCTACTCAGAATCCTTTCTCTTCCAATCCTGAAATAGATAGGAGGTTCTTTTGCAGAGCAGGTACATATAAAATGTTTTCCATTTTCAAATGTTTTCTTGAAACTAAGTTCTAAAAAGCATTCCCTATGCCCTTAATAGGATAGGAAGAGTTATCGCCCAGTTTCACCTGATGAAAAGAATCTTTGTTAGTCAGATTTGAAAGAGAGTCTTTAAAACCACTTGTGCCTGGAGGCACCACTATCCACAAGCCATGTTTCATCATCATAATTCACTGAATTTGTAAGAGCTGCCACCAAAACATACTCTTCATTTGAATCTTCTTTTCTTTCTCTCTTGAAAACAAGTTCATCATCTTCAACAATATGAGCATGATGTCTTTTTTTTTCCTCCTTTCTTTGACCTCTTTTATGAGAGGACAATCTCTGGCAAGATGTCCCAACTTTTCACAACATAAACATTTGAGTTTAGAATAGTCTCTCTTACCTTTCTCAAATTTATGAAACTTCTTTTGTGGAGGCAAATTTTCCTTATTTTTCTTTCCTTTCCTAAAATGGGTTGCAAGAGCTTGATCTTCATCATCACTTAACTTTTCTTCTCTTGCTCCCAGTCTTGCTTCTTCTTGGACACAATCTTCCCACAACCTGCTAAAACTTGTTAACTTACTTCTTGAACAGATTCCTCTTATGAAAGAGTCCCATGACTTCAGAAGTCCATTCAGAGTAGTCATTACTAACTCAACTTCTTCAGTTGAGTCATCGATAGCTATACTTTGTTCATTAATCTGAGAAATTCTTGTAAAAAAGGCATGAATASATTCATACTTCTGCATCTTTACATTTTTGAGTTGAGTTCTCAAAGTCATCTTTTTGTTTATGTTCCTTCCTTCATATAGACGAGATAGAGCATCAAACATCTCTTTGGGAGTCTTCAAGGATGATACATGAGGAATAAGATGGTCTTTTATAGAATCTGCAATTATTCTCTTTGCCCTTATCAGATTCTTCCTGTACTTACCTTTAGCTTCTTCTTCCTTAGGTTTTGCAACCTCTTCCATAACATAATCTGATAAGTCATTTTCTTCCARAACAAGGGATATTTTGTATTTCCATGCTCTGAAGTTATCAGGGCCCTCAAGTTTCTCATCAAGCTTAGTGCTTGACATCATCTTGTCCTTGTTTTTGACTTCCTTCAACAACTGAAATACTGTAATCTCCTTCACAAATCTAATAACTCTTTGCAGAAATGGCTTCTTTCAGGGAAGCTTTGATACCATGTTGAAAAACTGATGCATGTAGGTAAATTTAAATTTTTTATAGCTTACAAGCAACATATCAATACATCTGCATATATGAGGATCACTGAAAGTGAGACAATCATAGAGAGAACACAAGTATACCCTAGGAAACCCTCTTGGGGTAGAAAACCCAACCAAAACTTCTCTTTAGATTCTTCAACAAAGTACAATACCAGTACAAGACTTCAGAGTAACTAGCTAGGACTCAGAGGGCTAAAACAATACCTCTATTTCAACACTTACAAACTTCACAAATAGCTGAACTAACACTTATAGTAACAACTTGACAAAATCACCAAAAGATAACTAACTTTCCTTCTTGCTGTAGGAGACTTATGGCAGCTTTAACACAGTATTTGTAGTAGGCTAGCAGCCTTATATCAACAAGGAACAACATAAGACTTCAACAAGAATAGAGTGCTTGTATCAGCAGTATACTTCAACAACTAGCTTCCATATACTAGCAGAAGACTCCAACAACTAGTAGCCATATACCAGCAGAAGATTCCAGTAGATATCGGTCATATACCAACAAAATACTTCAACAAATAGATGTGTTGCCTTAGCAGAAGACTCCAACAAAACAAAGGTATCCAAATGTTAAGTGAATGCCCCTTTATATAGGTTGGTTTGGCTTCCCTAAGTAGCCCCCTATGAATGTATGACAGTTTTATAACAACTGTCATACCTGCCCTCCTTTGGCTGCCAAGAGTCACCTCCTAAAGCTCCCAAGAGCCACCTCCTAATGCTGCCAAAGGTCATTTCCTTTGTTTTTTCTAGAGGCTGCCTTAAACTGTTGTCTTAGGATTGTATGACAACTGTACAACAACTGTCATACCACCACCCTAAGCAGCCCCCCTAAGCTGGCCACTCCAACCACTTGAAGAAGCCCTCTTAAGCAGCCTCCCTAAGCTGGCCACTACAACCGCCCTAAGCAGCCCTCTTAGAGGTGCTATGAGGTTGACACATGGCATAAGGTTGTCTTGGCATAAGGTTGACACTTGTCATGTGTTTGATGCTTGACACAAAATTAACACTATATCAAAATTTTATTTACATGGTTAGTTACAAAAGGGAAAATAGCTTCAAAAGATATATAATTCAACAATATTTAGGTTTTTCGTTTTGTTTTTTTTAAATTTTTATCCTCTAATAAGGGTGCCATGGGTGGGTACTTTTGTGTGCCCCTTGAGGGCATAAGGTACCTTTGTGAGTACCCAAATGCAGGGGATGCAAATTTTGGAAACTTTGGCATGCCTTGAAGTACTCTATGTACCGTGTTCTTATGCACTGTTCTCAATACTTACTAGACATCCTTTGTATGAAGTCCTCGTACAAAACATGTACTCAAGGGTTGGGTATGCGTACCCGTGTTACATTGATTTTAATTAGTTAACTATTTTATCTCTTTTTGGAGAAGGATTTGTTCTATTTAAGTGGAGTTTTATGGTTGAATGAGAGTTTGGTTGGTTGCTCATTGGTCCCTTTCTCTCTCATTCTTTTGCCTTCTACTCATTCTTTCCCATTCTTCTTTTCAAACTAGGTTTCTTGGAGCTACATTCAAATTGTTATATTGGCTAGATCTACGGTGCATTTCTATTGTAGATAGAGACTATTGGAATTGAGAAGTGTATCATAATTGAGCGATTGGAGTCTGGTTGTTTTAGTCTCCTAGTGGTATTCTAACCAAGTGTGGTTTCATATCTAATTTAATTCAGAAATTCGTATTGTCAACTCTAATTAATAATGATGAAATCATCTTTTTTTATCTGTTGGACCAAGAGTTTTGAATGTTTTGAGAATTCTTACATTTGTTTGCTCTTGTTACTGCTTGAAAATGCAAGGCTCATTTAGCATTTTTGAGGTATTCTTCTCAATCATATTGTGATAAGGACATGAGCTCTTTGGAGCTTGGTATGAGTTGTGGATGCTAACATAATCTTGTTTTAGGCTTGGGATAGATGGAGATCTATATGTTTTCCTTTTCTATCACATGTTATTGTGCTCACATCTTTTGAGGCATGTTCAATGGTTGAGTTCATACATTTGGAGGTGAGTTTGAACATGTGGCTAAGATTCACCCCTGGAAGCCCTTATCCACATATTTTCATGCATATTTGTCCATTGAGGGTGCCTTGCACATATCCCAAGGCAAGGTTTTCATATGTGGAGCCATAACACACCATCGAGATCTAGAGTTGGAGGAGTGCCTTGCATTCTTGGCATACATTTGGTTTCACATTGCCACATCATATGGATTTTGGTGTTTTTCTTCGACTATTGTTCATTTACACTTGGAGGAGCCTCCTTTGATCACATCCTTTCTTATCTTGAGAGCGCTTGGTTAGATGGCTATTTTGACACTTGGTTGCATTCATAGTTTTCCATGCACATATGGAGAGGACCTCCCATCAATTAAGGGGTTCCAAGGTTTACTTAGCATGTGGTTTGAGGACTCAACTAGTTGAGCGCTTCACTCTTGTGGCACACGTTGCTAGAGTGTTCTACCTTTGACCTTGCTATTGAGCTGATTTGATGGTTTTGGCACATAGTTTTGGTTGTTTAGGCCTATTTTGGAGAAGCGCTCCACCTTCTATGCACGGTTACCTAAAGCGCTCCACCTTCTATGCATGGTTACCTATTTGGCTCTAGAGCGCTCCACCTTCTATCCATGGCTACCTATTTGACCCTAGAGCGCTCCACCTTCTATGTTGAGTTTTGGGTACCTTGGAAAGTGGTCCCCTTGAGTTATTGAGTGTCTAACTCAAAGGGGGAAATATTTGACTGTCACCACTTTACTTTATGTTATAAAGTCAAAGTGACTTTATTAGCACTTAAGTCACAAAGTGACTTTATTAACGTAAAGTGACTTAGGAAACTTAAGTCAAGGTGGAGATTTAATCTTCACCCTTGATCTTGGTTGGCCTAGATCTAATCTTGGCCATTGGTTTCCTAGGTTAGCCTAAGGATGGGGCTAAAGGAGAGAATAGGAGGGAAAAGGCATTCATTGTTCACTTGAGAGAGTTGAGTGAAGGCAAAGAGGAGAGGAGAAGAGATTTTGGAGAAGGAGGGTGCACTTTGTGAGAAGGCGCGCACGGGCTTGAGGTTGGGCGCATCTTGAGAGGAGGGCGCACATCCTTGTGAAGGGGTGCACAAGCCTAGTGAAGGGGTGCGTTCTAGCAGGCAAGCAGGAAAGGGGGTGCAAATTCCAAGAGGGGCACAAATCCCAAGGAAGGCGCAAATCCCAAGGAGTTTGCGAAGCTAAGCTTGAGAGGAGCTAACTTTTGTATCAGGTTCCTTTGTATTATTTCCTTGTTGCTATTTTTTCTTTAGATCTCCATAATAAAATTTATCTTCTACTAGTTTTCCCCATGGGGGTTTTTCCAGGGTCATGTTGATCAATTATATCTGTGTATAAATTTGTGGTTTGCATATTTCCTTATCAGCGTTTAAAGTGGAAAAGATCTAGAAGGCATTTTCTGTTTTGAAGTAGTTTGAATGTGCTAATCTTGGACAGCAAAACATCCTAATTAAACCCTTCAAACAACAACTTCAAAAGAGAAGTGAATCATTTCCTTAAAGGAAGATTTAGTGGGCAGCTAGTTCAGATCTGGTGGCTGTCCTAAAACAGCAAGAAAACCGACCTGTTCTTACCTTGAAAACAGTGCCCAATAAGGTCAAAGACAGACCTGTTGGGCAGCCTTATAGGATTCTCAAAATTCTTCATGGTACCAGAGCCTAAGGGCACAAGAGAGAGTTGATATAGTTTGCAAACAGTTGGCAGATTTTTGTCTCACCTAGACAGCAGTTAGCGTCAGTTTTGCTTCGCCAGATTAGCATTAGTTTTAGCATCAGATGGCAGCCATGTTGGTGGCAGGGTTGAGGGTGGAGGATGGGCTAGCGGGGGCTGACAACTGGTCTCCATGGAAGGCTAGGATAGTCTTGATCTTGGAGGAACTTGAGCTGTGGGATATTGTGGAAAATACTGTGGTTCCTCCTACGGGTGCAGTGTTCTTGGCTGAGTTCCGGAAGAGGAACATCAAGGCCAAGAGGACTATCCTAGATACGGTGAAGAAGCAGAGTGGTACAACAACGACAACAAAGGAGGATGAGTTCGCCTCTCAATTTGAGAGGGAGTGTTCCTTGATTGTTTGTTGCTCGACAATTGAGATGCCATCCCGCATATGGTACATAGACAGTGGAGCATCCAGTCATATGTCAGGTGTTAGAGAGCACTTTACTGATCTTAGAGATCTAGAGATCAAGTTGGAGATAGTGCTTGGAGACAACACCATAGTCAGGGCAGCTGGGCGTGGCACAGTTTCCTTTCAGAGGGAGTTGAGGCCACCCTTGGTGTTCAGGGATGTATTGTATGTCCCTGGGCTGAAGAATAATCTGATTTCAGTTTCCTCCATTCAGGATAGGGAATTTGAGGTGTCCTTTAGAGGGACAGAGGTCCTCATTCATCCGAAGGGGTCCAATGTCACTTCTGGCAGAGTGATTGGGACACGTGAGGGGAATCTGTACATATTACCTTTTTAGCCATTGCATGCTTTGGCTAGTAGCAACAACAATAGTGAGTTGCGTGAGCTATGTCATCGAAGGATGGCTCATTTGCATAATGGAGCTCTGAGGTCGTTGAGAGAGATTGTGATAGGTTTGCCACAATTCGACATTGAGCATCGGGAGGTGTGCAGAGGGTTTACTCTTGGGAAGTACACCAAGACTGTCTTTCCCAACAGTGACAGTAGATCAATTGGGGTACTTGATTTGATACACACTGATGTGTGTGGGCCCATGTCACGAGTTTCCTTGGGTGGTTGTGAGTACTATGTGACTTTCACTGATGACCACTCCAGGAAGACCTGGATCTATTTCCTGAAGACCAAGAGTGAGGTCTTCAAGAGGTTCCAAGAGTTTAAGGCTCTTGTGGAGAACCAGACATGAAGAAAGATCAAGGTCTTGCAGTCGGACATTGGAGGTGAGTATACCTCGACAGAGTTTGCAGACTTATGTACCCAGTAGGGTATCAGGAGGCAGTGGACCGTTCCTTACAACCTGCAGCAGAATGGGGTTGCAGAGAGGAAGAACAGGGCCATTGTTGGTGCAACAAGATCGATGTTGCATGATCAGGCATTGCCATTTTACTTATGGGCATAGGCTTGTAGTACTCCAATGTATTTGCAGAACACGAGTCCCCATAGATCTCTGGGGAGGAAGACTCCTGAGGAGGCCTTCACTGGGAGTAGCCCTGATGTTGAGCACCTTCACATATTTAGGTGTTTGACGTTCTCTCATGTCTCGTCTAAGAAGCGGACAAAGTTGGATCCCATTGCAGAGAAGGGGATCCTAGTTGGATATTCAAAGGTCTCTAAGGCCTACCGGATCTACATTCCAACATTGAGGAGAGTGGTTGTGAGGAGAGATGTCAGATTCTAGGAGGATAGAGCTTTCAAGAGATCTCTTGAGTTGAGAGACAGAGTTGAGGAGGTCCCACAGATACAGAGTGATGCATCACAGGGGACACAACCTCAGGTGTCGAGTACACAGAGTTCAGGGGTGACTGGTCCACCCAGTACATCTACAGGATCACANGGCATGTACAATAAAACCCTCCATAGCAAACAATTTAACTTGTGATCATCAAAAAACATATAGTTACAACTACATCATACCACTGAATCATCTTACTGTGCTGGAAAACACACTAGAATTTCTCTACAAAGACTTAACAGGTCATTTGAAGAATATCAACCAATATCTATACATGAAACATATGCAACGCAGAGAGATCACTATAGGAAGTCATAAGAGCAATGAAACACAAAGATGAACAACAGTACAAATAAACAGAACATGAAAAGTTCGATAAAACTATATTGGAAAATACTTCCCATGAAGATCTAACAGTAAAAGAGAAATTTTCAACATAACTACAATTTTGGGACTACCAACAAGCTGTATGAAATTTAAATCAAGTTAATATAGAAAAGTCAACAATATTGACAAGCAAGATAATCATATTGACGAGAAAATTCCCACAACACCAAGCCACTGCTGTTTGACCTGCTGTTTTGAAAGGTTACTTACAGTGCCATTTATGACATCCACAGCAAGATGAAGGACAACTTGCCTTGTATCACTACCACCTCCTTGTAGCATCTTCAATGCAAGATCTACCTGCAAAAGCAAAACCCTCTATTCTAAAAATATACCAATAGAGCCAAAATTCAATATAACTGTGAAGTTTGCTAGTTCAAAAATTGTGTAGCATTTCAGTGATGTTTAACAAAGCTCAGAATCTAAAAGAATTGTAAACTTTCTTCTTACTCCAATTTCAGCATGCTAAATATTACAGGTCTTCCCAAACATGAAGTTAGTATTCAAAGAACGAAATTTGTTGAACGAAAGTTTCAATCAGCAAACTTTTATACAAATTGTGCAAGTCATTTCCGATGAAGCTTCTTGCAATACTTGTTTACAGATCTTCTGTAGTGGTGGCATGCCTTGAAGGCTGATGACATGTATATTTGCTTTATCAATAATTTATTATATGTATATTTTTTGTTATATTTTGATTTCATGTTGAAGATATGGAATTATCCAGAAATCTGAGGGCACATAAGTGGAACCGAATACTTCATGCTGACAAATGTCAAGAAAGAATCCAGCAAATATTAGATATCACTTTGAATTATCTTTGAAAATTATAACATCCAAATTTAAAGAATACAACTATTCAAAATTGTTAGAACTCATAAATTCTTGGACTGTAGAATGATTATTTGGTTTTAAAATTCAAGGCAATCAAAACCACCTGAAATGTGTCTACTGTTAAAAAATGATGAGTACCCAATCTGGCATATTAGACCAAGGAAATGGTATCAGTAAGTGAAATTTCAATCTGAAAAAGAGATTTTTGTCCTTTTTAGAAAGAAGAGAGAATGGGGGGATGGAGGTTGGACAAAAGATAATTGTCACAATTTAATCATTTCTTATAGATGAAATCTCTATATTTCCTGGTTAATAGGCACTGACTAATCAGTGTTACACAAGGACATGCTCCCCAAGGTAGGGGGCACAGGTCTGAAAAGGAAAGTTGTCTTTTTGAGAGAGAGAGAGAGAGGGTCGAGGTTGGATGAGAGAATTTTCAAAAAATTAATCATTTATTGGATGGAATCACTATATTTCCTGGCTAATAGGTACTAACCAATGTCATCAGAACCAAACCGGTCATTGAACCGGTGGACCCCAAAAACCAGAAATGGACAAAAACCGGAAACAAAACTGGACCACAAAAAGGGTCAACCAAAAAATACATAAAATATTCAAATTTTGGCAAAAAAAAAAAAATATATATATATATATATATATTCATGTGCATCCATGTGAATCCAAACCATTATACACAAGTATCCAAAGTTTATCATGTATATAGCAAGTAAGGGTGCATATAACCAAAATAGCATTAAGTGCAATCCATATCTGAAACAAAATACATCAACAAAGAGGCTCTAAATGACCCCTAGAGTGGAATCAGCCCAAGAAATTCTGAAAATAAGCCCTTGAATCAGCTCCAAATCAACCCAAGAAACTCAGCTCAAAAACTCTCCAAAACAGCCCAACAAATTTTTCAAATCAGCCCTTCAATCAGTTCTCCAAATCAGCCCAAGAAACTCAGCTCAAAATTTTCAAATTGCTCAACTGGATTATGTGAGTAAAATGGAGGGTGGGGACCTCTTTAAATAGCATTAGGGAGAGCCAAGGGTTAGGTTTTAGTGTTTCACCTTTTTTATAGTATTGATTTTTATAAATTGAGTTTAAGTGGTCCCCATCATCAGATATACGGTTCCATAAGGAACTGGTTAGTTTTGGCATTTATGGCTGGTTCAGTATGGAACCAGTCATTACCAGTTCAAAGCCTTCAACCGGACTGGTCAGACAGGCCGGTTTTGCCGGAACCAGTCCAGTTCTAATAGCATTGGTACTAACTAGTCAGTTTTACATCGGAACGTGCTCCCCAAGGATGGGGGTGTGCTCCATGCACTCCAAAGACAAGGAAACTTCCTCCGAAACGTTTCCCCATGCTCCCTTTTTGGGGGAGCATGGAGAAACTATACATTCAAAAAGGGGAGCATACCCTTTTTGGAGGGGCTCCTGGGCACTCACCCCAAAACAGGGGGACTTTTGGGTGTGTTACCCCCTAAGTTGCACGAAACGTGGAAATGTGTAAAAGTTTCGGAAAAGGGAACACCTGGAAATGTGGTGTGTGTGTGTAGTTCTTTTTTTAAATAACACATTATTTTGCAATACAATAAGAATGATAGGTTAATTTGTAGGTAGGTTTAGAAACAAATTAGAGGTTAATTTTTCTTCATTTTCCATCTATTAGGGTTTTTTAGACTTCGTATGGGTCCCATGCCACACATGAGCACTTGAGGGTTTCCAAGAAGTTCCTGAGGCATTTCCGAGTTTCTGGAAGTTTCCGGTACAGGTAGTAGATAATTTAGGAGTTGCATGCAACAGGAGTTACCCCTCAAAATGTAGGTGCATTTTAAGAAACAGTTTGGTCAGCAACAAAGAATATGTTTATGATAGCAGGGGCTAGCACCTTTAGGAGGCTTTTGCCACAGTATGGGTTCTTACATTTGTGACAGCCTTCATCATTCTTTGATCTAGGCAGCAGAGAGCCGGAGGCTAAAACCAACAATGTTATCACTGAAACTGCAAACAGTATCTAGAAATTTTCATAATCATGCACTAAAAGAAGTTGATGAAAGTGGTAATGATTGTCCCATCCGGCCCCACGATATTGAAGAATGCTACAGACATGACGTGCGTAGCCATATCTTTTGTAGATCATGCCTAGTTGCACAGCATAACTCAGGCATACAGGGATTTCCTCTTATTTGTACTTGTGAGGATTGCAACCATTCGTTCTTCTTTGCTGATCTACATCCTTGATCTCTAGCTAGGCACTGGGTGACCTATTTAGAACTTCACTCAGGGCATTTCTGGCTTCTAGTAAAGGTACCTACAGTTTCTGCACTATCCCTGATTACCCATCCATATATCAGGTGTCAACTTCTGGAAGACTTTTAGTGGTAGATTGCTTGATTAGAGTTGTGTACAATCTGTAGACTATCATCCATACTTACCATGTGAAGAATACAGAGAATTCAAGCGAAATCCCGATGCCTCGCTCGAAGAATGGTGCAAGGAGAAATATGGCATTGAAAGGTGTCATGGTTGAGGATTCACAATTCACAGACCTGAAGAACTAAGGCACTGTTATGAAGTAAGCCTTTAGGGTATTATTTCTGAGCCAGAAGAGCGTGCATTCTTGCTATCTTTCAGCCCTTTTCATATAACAGTTATTAGAGTGCTGATGTTACACTTGTTTAATAGCTCTTTCCAGGAGGTATAGCCAGCAAAGAGGACTGATGTTGCTAGTAGTATGCGTTCTGTATCATAAGGGTGCAATCATATCAGTAATCCAAAAATAAGCTCATCCTGATATGAATTAGCCTTTAGAAACCTGTTATTGGCATATAAAAGGAAAACGCTCCACCTTGCATGCTAGTCTATTTCACACCTTGTAGAAGGCAGCAATCAATTAGGCACTATTCCAGGCTGTTCCAGATCCTAAATCTCAGATAAGAAGCTATTTTTTCAGCAGAATTGATTCCAGATTTTGAGCAGAAGTTTTGGCAAAGTTTCCAGCACCAGATCATCAAATGAAAGCAAGAGCACACTTTGTGACTGTTTCATCGTCACACAGCAGTTGACAGGATGTAGATCCAGATCTGTATGTTTGAGTCCTATTGTTTATCTAGAACGCCCTTGCTTAAAAAATGACATGACATTGGGCAATCATATCATATGTAGCATGAAGAAGGCACACATTAGAAAAGGAGCGCTCACAATATGACATACGACATTCNTATGAACACTCTCAGCCAGTACGTGGTGGAGCCTAGGAGTGTTCATTGGATAGGAGCAAAACATGTTTTGAGGTACATTGCAGAATCAATGGATTATGGATTGGACTATGTCAGAGGCGATCGAGTCAGGTTGATTGGTTACACAGACTCAGACTGGGCAGGATGTGCAGTTGATAGGAAGAGCACTTCAGGGTGTTGTTTCAGGTTGGGATCAACAATTGTTTCCTGGTTCAGTTGGAAACAAAAGTCAGTGGCACTGAATTCTACTGAGGCGGAGTACATTGCAGCTAGTCAGGCCAACTGCGAGGCCATTTGGCTTTGCAAGTTGTTGTTTGGCCTATTTGGTCATGAGTTGAGGCCTACAATTATTCACTGCGATAATCAGAGTTGTATCAAACTCGTTGAGAATTCAGTGTTTCATGACAGGTTGAAACACATAGAGATCAAATACCACTTCATTCGAGATTGGGTTCAGAGAGGGGCAATTCAGTTTGTGTATATTCCGACTAATGAGCAGATTGCAGACATTCTCATCAAGTCCTTGCCAAGGGGAAAGCATGTCTATTTCAGGGACAAGATGCGAGTGGTGAAGAACACTTTCCTCGGTAAGAGGGAGTGTTGAGTTTTGGGTACCATGGAAAGTGGTCCCCTTGAGTTATTGAGTGTCGAACTCAAAGGGGGAAATATTTGACCCTCACCACTTTACTTTATTTTATAAAGTCAAAGTGACTTTATTAACATAAAGTGACTTAGGAAACTTAAGTCAAGGTGGAGATTTAATCTCCCCCCTTGATCTTTGTTGGCCTAAATCTAATCTTGGCCATTTTTTTCCTAGGTTAGCCTAAGGATGTGGCTAGAGGAGAGGAAAGGAGGGAAAAGGCATTCATTGTTCACTTGAGAGAGTTTAGTGAAGGCCAAGAGGAGAGGAGAAGAGATTTTGGAGAAGGAGGGTGCACTTTGTAAGAAGGGGGGCATGAGCTTGAGGTTGGGCGTATCTTGAAAGGAGGACGCACATCCTTATGAAGGGGCGCACCAGGCTAGCAGGAAAGGGGACGCAAATTCCAAGAGGGGCACAAATCCCAAGGAGGGCGCAAATCCCAAGGAGTCTGTGAAGCTAAGCTTGAGAGGAGCTAGCTTTTGTATCAGGTTCCTTTGTATTTATTTCCTTGTTGCTATTTTTGCTTGAGATCTCCATAATACAATTTCTCTTTTATTGGTTTTCCCCATGGGGGTTTTTCTAGGGTCACGTTGACCAAAAATACTGATGTATAAATTTGTGGTTTGCATATTTCCTTATCAGCATTAAAAATGGAAAAGATCTAGAGGGTATTTTCCATTTTGAAGTAGTTTGAATGTGCTAGTTTTGGACAACAAAACATCCTAATTAAACTCTTCAAACAACAACTTCAAAAGAGCAGTGAATCATTTCCTTAAAGGCAGATTTAGTGGGCAGCTAGTTCAGATCTGGTGGCTATCCTAAAATAACAAGAAAATCGACCTGTTCTTACCTTGAAAACAGAGTGCCCAATAAGGTCAAAGACAAACCTGTTGGGCAGCCTTATAGGATCCTCAAAATTCTTCACCTTTGACCACATCCTTTCTTATCTTGAGAGCGCTTGGTTTATGAATGGCTATTTTGACACTTGGTTGCACTCATAGTTTTCCATGCACACATATGGAGAGGAACTCCCATCATCTAAGGGGTTCCAAGGTTTACTTAGCATGTGGTTTGAGGACTCACCTAGTAGAGCGATTCAGTCTTGTGGCACACTTTGCTAGAGTGTTCTACCTTTGACCTTTCTATTGAGCTTGTTGCCGTCCTTATACACACTTGCAAACGTGAGCAAAGTTCAACTCACTTAGTGTGTCCTTGGAGGCACAATGCCTAGGTTCACAACCCACGCTGTCACTTTGACTGAAACCTCTTCCTTCTAGGCTTACTCCTAGGGAAGCCAAGGGGGGTAGACCCTAGTTACTAGATATGATTAACGTTATGTTCTAGGAGTTGGTTTTAATTAGTTACAAGGTTGGGGGGATAGACTAACCTATGATGCAAAGGCAGCAAATGCAAGATGCAAGATTTACTTATGTCAAGCAAGCCCTTTCCTAAGTCAACTAAGACTAGTGCCTAAGGTTGGGCAAAGGGGTCAACTAATGTTTGAGGAGGGTTGATTACAAAACGATTACAAAGATTACAAAAGTACAATTATCCCACAACAAAATTAGATACAAGTGCTTACAAAAATGAATGAAAGATGTTACAACAATTATGAACAAGAGATATAAGATACACAAGATACAAAGGAAACAAATTAACCAAGTGCTTTAATGTGTAGGAATTCAAAGATATTCAAAACATAAAKATCATCCACATCAAGCCAAGCATGCCCCAATAGCACTTACTCTATTGGGCCGCTTATCAATGGCAACCACAACACTCAAGATCCAACAAGATGATGCCTCCAAATGAGATGTGCTATCTCTTGAGGGATCACACCATAAAGAGCATTAACCAAATGAAAATGAAAGCTTTAAAAGGACAAATGCTCCACAATATAAAAGTTGACACTTAGATAATTAGTCCACAAAGAGATAAAAGATAAACTTGCATGTAGAAATGAAAGAGATGTGTGCTTGCAAGTAATGTTCTAAACAACCCAAAGATGTACCAATGAAAGTGTTGCCTAAAACACTAAGTGGATTAAAAGTTGCTTAAAGATTATTAAAGATTTAATTACCCCCTAGCTAAGTGTCAAACCAAAATCATCCTCCCCCAATTACCAAATGGCTGCTGAATGCTCAAGAAGTGAGGCAACGAGGCCTACCCTAGCTTCACAGGTCAACCCTAAAGATCCGAGTACTCTCAGAAAGGACGCCGTGAGACCGTCCCTGGCCTAGCACCTTCCGTTGCCTTCCTCAAACCTCGTTTTAGATGGCGAAGATGGAGAATTTAGGTGTCCTATTAAGTCTAATATGTTTTTACACCTATGGACTAAGTATTTTGAGTTGTTTATGAGTGTTTAAGTGACTTTTACTTGTCCAAAAACTGTGAAAAGTGCCCAAAACCGAAACTGTAATCAACTATGAAAGTGTCCTTACACCATGTGATTATAGCATAAAAACATGTAAGAAATTTGAAAGAAATGAATGCTATGAAAGGACAAGAACAACTTGCCAATAAAAGAGAAGATTACTTTAGCCCATCATCACTTAACCATGTGTGTTATTGCATTGAGAAAATATGCTAAGAAATGAAAGGTACTTGCTGAAATGAGATTGCTCCTACACCACATACATTCCCTAAAGTACTTGCAAGTTGAAATAAAAGTAACAACTTGAAAAGATAAGACGTTGCAAATTAAAGAGATTACTTTAAAACATCATTATTCAACCATATGTGTGTCTTGCATTTAAGAGATGTGCTATGAAATAAAACTTAAAAAAACTTAAAGCATGCACATAAATTATGCCTCAAGAGCTTAAGCTAAGATCTAGTATGTGGATGTGAGATCTACTTCTAGAAAATTTTAACCATATGAGCATAAGCAAATCATCAACACATAACTAATCTAGCCATACTATATTGGGGGTTGGCTTAGCCAACTACTCATCCAAGGTGTAGGCAACCATGAGATATAACTTGAAAATGAAAAGCAAAACACAAACCACTCACAATGGCACAAGGTGGAGGCAAGCCTATCTTTGTTGTGCCAAAGAGGGTTGAAAAATAAAAGAGCAAACTATTACTAACACAAGACTAGCCACACAACCTTGCCCTAGTGACAAGTGGGGCAAACGAATAACAAATTGCTGAAAATAAAACTATGCCCTAGCCTCACGATTTTGGGGGGTTGGCCGAGCCAATCTCTCACCCAAGGTGTAGGCAAAATAACTTACAACAAATGAAACTAGATACAAAGAATGCAAGCCTCATGGGAACTTCACGGGGGCTTGCTACAATGCTAGAAAGATGTAGGAGAAAGATGAGATTTGTTACCTAATCAAAGGTAATGCCTTTGATGCGTTGTGTGACCGAATGTGGGCAGCATAACCCCTTGTAACTGGTAAGAACCTGCAAAAACCAGCAAACTATTGCTTGCTGGAAACGCTGCGCAACACAAAAAGGTTAAGAAAAATTTCTGTTTTTAGGCAGAAAACTTTCACATAAAATATTCAAGTGAAAATTGATTTTTTATGACCTATCTATGATGGTTAGCAAACTGAAATAATGGAATGAAATGAACAGAAAATCAGATTAGCAAAGAGAGGGAGTTAAAGTAGGCCTTGAGGGTAGACTCCTCCTTGAGGCTATCCCAACAACACCCTAGAGGTAAACCTGCAAACTTGAAACAAAACATGAGGTACAAGAGTAGATAATATGGTTGACTGAGCCAACAAAGTAAACTACTTTACATAACTAGCCACCCAACATATTTACATCAACAATAATACTATTTGCTTAACCTACCCAAGTAAAATACTTTACTCAAGAAATCTACTCAATACAACACAAGATGCAAAAGCTACAACATCACCTCATGTGCAAGAAGAAACAAGACTACTCTTTGTTGTTTCAAATCCTCCAAAGCTTCTTTATTAATCCAAAAGGAGAGTATTGCAGCAACAAGTTGCTCCAACACTCTCAAGAGCAAAATGGGTGGATGCAAGATGAACAAGAGAGAGAGAGATGAGATGAAAATCCAGTAACATAACACTAGCTAAAGATATGGTGAAAAAATGAGTGAGGGAGGGGCTGTATTTATACCCAAAGAGGCAAAACGACCCCTCCTAGATCAATGCCAAGTGTTACATCCAAGCCACAAGAGGGAATCCCAAGGAGAGGGGCGCACCATCTAGGGTTTTGGCATGGATAGGTGAGGTGGATGGGTGAGTTGGAGTGTGGGACCAAACAAATGGGTGAGGTGGTAGGCTAGGAAGGGCGCACCACTAAAGGGAGGGGCCCACAACTCAATCAAATGATATTTCAAAGGTTTCCACATGAGGGGGGGCGTGAGGGTATGAGCAAATGAGTGTGTAAGGGGGTGTGTAAAGGTTAGAAGGTGGGTTGGGTAGGTTAGGAATCATCTCTCTTGCCTTTATTCATCTTAACATTACCCCATTAGCTCAAAATTACAAAAAAGACAATTTAACTATGTCATGACTTAGTGTTAGTTTTAGGGTAGAATCACTAGACAATAGTCTCTTTTTAATTTCAATGCTAAAACAACTTAGATCTGGAACA